>JYFJ02002956.1:0-48426 GCA_000934665.2 Catajapyx aquilonaris | reverse complement strand
TGTGGTATAAAAATTTCCCTAATATAAAAATTCACGTGGTATAAAAATATCCGTGGTATAAAAAGTCACGTGATATGAAAGTTCACGTGGTATGAAAATTCCCGTGGTATAAAAAACAGGCCACAGCCGCTTCCTTCCGTCCCTATCATATCCCAAAAAGCAAATAAAATGAAAGCAAATAGTTTTGAAAGCAGAATGCAGATGGGAGCATTGTTGTCATTGTTGCCGAATCGTATGTTGCTAGGTAATGAACAAACACAGCGATGGAAATGTGGAAATCGTGACGGCTTATTTATTCGGCGATCAATGGCCTGTAAACTCGACTTCAGCCTTGACCTCTGCCCCCCTCAAAAATGGGTCACAGGGTCATTTTGATCAGGTAACGATAGGTAATCCGGGTAATCCGGGCAGTCCGCGGATTATTATTCATTAATGTCACTCTTCATCAAATTTCCGGAAAAGGGGAAAAAGAAACTCAGGCCCTGGGGTAAGGCAATGGCTCAAAAACTCCGTCGCCAAAAAGGTTAAAAAACTGAAATTATTTTGCTTTATAAACGTCCACGGAGTTGGCAGTTTGGCACCACTGCACTGATAAACAACATCCCGACCACGATCCCGACCGTAGTCCTCATGCAACAATGCCCGCTACAGGGTTAATATTATAGATTGGATACTACTCTTGATACTACTGGTACAGTATTAGTTTTTTCAAGCATTACATTTCCGACATTTTCTCGTTTATTAACATAATTGTGTTAGCTTAATTGATTCATTTTTTTTAAATCAGTGCCTGTGAATTTTGACAGTGATGCTGTAATGTAGCCATGTTCTCCTTGAAGGCTAATGAGGCCTGTTGTCATATCAGGTGTAGAGTCGGATGGTGCGTCTAAACTCTAAAGGTCACCAAATCCCAACATTGAGCTTATTAGTCCACTTCACACATTTTCAAATGCCAACCATTAAGTTATAATAATAACTTTACGTACCTGACAAAAGCAGAAACCAGTTTCACCCATCTGTGCAAGATGCAAAAAGATTCAGGACCTTCTAATAAAATATATTGATTGCAATATACCTGGATAAGACATAATGGTAGTGTGGGATCCAGATGAAACGATTCTGTGCTTTCGGCTTGGAAGTTGTGCCATTCACCATGCCGGCCATACTCTATTGATGTGATTAATAAAATGCTTTGGTAATATTGTTTTCCCATCCTCCAAACCAAAATGGCACAATTTTCCCATAGATTGGCTTCAAGCTTTCACTTACCTGAATCATATCCATGTCATCCTCATCTCTGTTTTCAAATCGAGGCATAGTGAACACCAGAGGTAGGGCTTGATAATAAATGTTGTATATGACAATGAATGCACTGAGGATGAGAAGCGCAAATCCTTTCGTGTATGAAATTCCTATGGGACCTCCGCCTACAGTAGTAGCCTCCACTTGGTAAACGATCTGAGCCGCTTCACACTGCAGTATATTTAATACCAAAATCAAGACGAACCCAAATGAACTTGCCATGATGTCCTTTGGAACCGCTCGACACAACTGAGCTTGAAACGGACATGGCTTTAATCGCAAGTGCAAACAGTAGAGTTCACATAACGGATTGCTTCCTGCCATTAAAAAAAAAAAGAGGCCATAAAATTTGATGACATCTTCTCCATTTATTAGTCAATATGAATAAAGAACAATATGAGACTGCTGCAGGCATGAAACATGGTTTCTAATCGCATGCAGTCATATTGCTTTACACATAAAACAAAATGTTGTGCCAAAGAGACATTGCAAATAAATCTAACCAGACAAAAACAAAAAAATACTGGAACACTGGTCGTAAATGGGACCTGTAGATGCAGAACACTTTTTTTAAAAAACTTCACCTAAACCATGTTTGGTGCCTGGTAGAATCAACAGATACTCCAAATAAATCACAAACATTCCCGATCACACTTTTCATGTTATCACGACTTGACCACGTTCAGTTGCACTCTTCTTTTTCTTTCCTTCCTCAAGATGCAAATAGTAAAGAACTAATGAAACATAAAGTAACAAGACATATGATTAATACAACTCAAGACAAATAAACTTTGGTTTTCTCTCAACCATCCTTTCCCTTGGAAATACCTTAGCTTTGCCAGGCCCCCCTTGTACTCGAACTGAAAAAAATTACAATATCAAATTAAAAAATAACTTTTGCCTCACCCTGTAAATCAGACTTCGCCAAATGAAACAAATGCACAACAGGAACACTTCGACATGATTACTAGTAGTAAATTACACAAAAACCGAATACCATGCTTCCCATAATAAATAACAAGTTGTTGCTCCCTTATTGTTGTCCCTGAAAGTGAAACTGTCTAACTATTTATCACACATCATGAGTTTTCCAGGTTTACTGTGGCGTCCTCGTCGTCACCTAAATCTCCCACTTTCAAGCCTAAAGCTATTTGGAGAAGGCGTGCCACGTCCTTCTTCTCACTCTTTTGATCTGCAAGAAAAACATAATGTTCAGTCCAGGAAAAATTCCAACTTAAGATAAATACTGTTTGAAATGTGCGGCTGACCTTCTCCACTCCCCTCGGTGGTTAAATCCTGCTCCAATTTGAGCTTTTCCTGTGCTATGTGAAGCATACCCTCTTCAATTGTGCCCTTGCTAATCAGTCGATACACAGAAACATTCCTGTTGAATACATCAGAGGAATCAGCATTTCAACTTGGAAATGTGCTGCAATTTTACAGCCGTACCACGATGGCTTGTAATCTCAACAATGGTCTGTGGCAAAATTACATATTGACATGTGCACCATGCATGTGTTGAGAATAGTTAATCTAATGCAAATTTTATGTTCTCGACGTGATCATGACCTGGCACTTTTTTTTGTACATTACCTAGTTTGTCCAACTCGATGGCACCTGTCTTCAGCCTGCTTGTCATTGTACGGGTTGAAATCAATATCATGGAGGATGACAACGTTGGCCGCAGTCAGGTTGATCCCGAGTCCCCCAGCTTTCGTGGAAAGCAGGAACACAAACAAGGATGGGTCATTGTTGTACTCGTCTATTAAAGCCAGCCTGGAAATAATTTTAAAAGTTTTATCAACATGCCATCCTAATTACAAACATTAACACAACGTCCACTGACCTTTCATGTACAGGAGTGCTACCATCTAACCGACAATACTTGTAGTTGCGTATCTTCATGTATTCCTCCAGTATGTTCAGGACTATCACAAATTGGCTGAACATGAGTACCCTGTCTCCTCTTTTCTTCATCTCGGGCAAGATGGAGTCACACTTGATCAACTTTCCTGCATCTAATATGTACTCATCATCTAGTTGGTGTATTTCAAGTTTCTAGAAATTAAAAGAAAGCCAGTAATTAGGTACTACCATTAACCCATTTGTACACACTGGACAAACTCTACCGTACCTTGTTAGCCTTGCACATTGTGTGTAGAGCAAAGTCAGACATGAAGTACATATCTTCGTAGAGGGTTTCAGCAGTGTACTTCTTGTTGGCAGGATCTTTGAGCGCGATTGGAACCAAGTCTCTGAGTTTCTGATCCGTGTAGTTGTTCCTCATCAGCAACGGATGGCAAGCCATCTTACGCAAGCTCATCATCATTGCTGATCCTGACATCCTCAGAGTCACTGCTCCGTTCTCCTTGCTGCTACTCTCCCGAACATCCCTGGCGTTCTTTGTGAACTGAGTCACCAAGTCCTCGTAATTGCGACGCTGCACTGGAGACATCTGGCAGATAATAGTCTCCTCTTTCTTCTCAGGAAGGTCCTTCAGCACTTCCGACTTCAAACGGCGGAGAAAGAACGGTCGCATTATTCGCTTTGCATGTGCAATACGGTCCTTCTCATACTCGCTCTGTGAGTCACTGTCACTCACTCTCTGAAAACAAATGCAATAGTCGTTAACGCCTTGTACAAGTTTAATTGCATGCAGAATTAAGACTGGCTCACCGGGAAAATTGAGAAGATCTGCTTCAAATGCTCCCTCTTCTTCGCAAATAGCTCGGGCATAACAAAAATGAGCAACGACATGAGTTCCACAAGGTTGTTCTGCAGGGGAGTGCCAGTCAAGAGGAGCCTGCGGGACACCTTGATCTTCATCAGGTGCTCGTACCTCTGAGAACTCATGTTCTTCAGCATGTGAGCCTCATCAAGGATGGCATAGTGAAAGCTGAACTTCTTAAACAAAACCCGATCCTCACTGCTGGATGTCATCATCTGGTATCTGATTTAAAAAAACACATGACACATGAAACAGCACTTTACATTTAGATCACACTGCAGAAAGCAAAAGAAAATTAACTAACGTCGTGAGCAAAACATCAAAGTCGGTGATCCTTTCATAGAATATCCCAATCCGGAGGGTCCTTCGCTCATTCTGAGGTCCAGCATACTTCAGCACTCGCAGGGAAGGACACCACCGCTCTATCTCTCGCTCCCAATTGTCTGAAATAAATGGTTGTGAGACTCATGCGGAAAAGGACATAGCAACAATTACATTTCCACCAAAAAGTATCATGTGTAAGTGAAAGTAACTTGGACCTGTACTTAATCATTCAATGAGTCATGAAGCCAATAAAATTCCTCTATTATTCAGCCTCTATCATCGCTGCACTACTAACTTTCTCACCCATGGTCGATGAAGGCACGACAATGAGATGCGGCCCCTTGACTCCGTTTTCCGCCAGATGAGCAAGAAACGCAACGGCCTGCACCGTCTTTCCGAGGCCCATTTCGTCTGCCAGAACCCCATTCAGATCTTGGTCATGCATCAGTCTCAGCCAGTTGAGCCCGATCATCTGGTACGGAGTCAGGGTAAGATCCTCATTCAAGGTTCTCGGCTGCTCCGAAAGTGCTTGCTGAGCCAGTTTCTCCCCCTTCAGAAGCAGCTCCACCTCCACGGCCAGATTCTGGGATATGCGCTCACACTTGGTCATCAAGCGCTTAACAACATCACGCATTCGCAGAAGCTGCTTGGCTGAGTTCAAGAGATCAGTTGTCACGAAGCGACCTGATTTGAACTTTGTCACCAGATCTACCCAATCTGAAAATTAATGACCAAACATTACTTTTATGTTAATAAGAGTAATAGCAGCCAACTCATGAAACATGATCGTACCTGCATAGGGCCTCAGATCTATGATAGCCTCCGCCTTTTTTCTAGAGCATCGAGGCATTGAAGATAGCTCGTGAATATTTGCCTCGGAGAAGAAATCAAGGACAAGCTTCCTGTCTTCCGTCATTTCATTGTCGATCTCCTCATCAGAATCGCTGCTGTCGTACACCTTGTCAGAGTCAATCTCATAGTCATCCTCTTCCGACTCGCTTCCCACATCGCGATGCTTCTTCTTTTTCTTCTTAGAACCACGTGACTCTTCCCCTGTAGACGCCAGTTTCACCATGGTTGCCTCCAAGTCATTATCATTACACAGCAGCATGTCCTGCAACACCTGCAACAACATACAACATATTAACCATTGAGACTGACCCAAGTCCTAAATATAACAAACCATAGGATCCCTGTCAGGAAAGGCGTCCTTGAGAAAATTCATGTTGGACTCCAGCTTTTCATATTCATCAGTTGGCGTGCTGTTGCTCTCACTCCTCTTGTCTTCGCTTGCATCTTCAACCACCTCGACAGCAGATCCGTCAGATTCACTCTCACTCAATATGCGACGCCTCTTGCACTGCAAAATTTTAAAAAACCACATTAATGTGAACAAAATTTAACTGTATTCAATAATTTACCTTTGGTCTTCCTCCGTTGGCAATCCCTTCATCCTCATCTTCATCCGACTCAATCCTGAGAGGCTTCCGATTTTCCTTCTTTGGCACCACAACTGGACTTGAGCTTTCCGCACTCCCGAACGAATCCAAGCTGATCGCCGAATCTGTCAATTACCCGGAAAAAAAATGTGATTTAATTATTCAAATTTAATGCTAAATGTGGGCCTCACCTGCTTTGGATGAGTTACCCGCATTCTCTTTCATCTTCCGCTGGAAGCGGAACTGAATCAGGCTGTTCAGTACGCTGGGGCTACCTTTATTCGCCATGCTGCTCGACACCTTCAAACGTCTTCACGAACAGGAGCGAACTGAAATTAAATCCCACTGCAACTAATTATTCTGACAGCAATTTAAATGAAAAATAAGCAGATCATACACAGACAATTCGACTGTAATACCCGGCGCTATACATCGCAATGCTCATTATTTTGTCAACTAGTAGAAAAGACTGGCTCGGAGAAAAGAAAATTGCGCATATGCAATTGGTATATTTTTAGGGAGGTCGCGACTAACCTTGGGAAATGTACAAAGGCGTTTGCTTTTTTTTTCCCATGGAAATTACCATTGCGTACGTGCCGTGTACTTTAACCTAATACAAAAAAATGTGCTTAAAATTATTTAAAGTTGATTAAATTACATGCACAAGTTGTGTACTACATAATGCGTTTACAATTAAATCAAGCATAATTAAGATTAGCAAGTTGATTAATTACGGTACGCTAAAAATACGGTAGTCCACAAAGCTTTCCCTCTTTTTCCCTAGGCCTACCAGTTTCCTGGCCGGAACAATGGCTTCCGAGTCTACCTGAAGAGCTAGAAGGAAGCCAGCGACGTTTCTCTGCAACGGGCCGGCCCCGGGGCACTCCCAGGTTGATAGGACGGGCCGTAAAACCCGGGGCAAAACACCGGGGCGAGCCAGATCTATCGGAAGTCCGGAAAAGTGAAAATTCGACGAGCAGATGGCGTTGCGGTCGACTCCATGCCAAATTAACGGAGCGGAAGGTGGCGACAACTGGCGGACGGGATCGGAGACTATAACCGGCGCGGAATTTGAAATCAAAAAAATAATCAACTAAAAATTCCTGTTGACGTCCAATCGCTTGTGAAGGTAATGTTTCCATTGTTCCTAATGATTTTTTAGAACATAGCTGCTTGGCCTCCCTTCATTTTGGAGCAGCATTGCCTGAGAGTGATGGAGGCTGACCTGACGCTGTTTCCAAAATTGGGCCAGGCACCATCGAGAGAGCCATCATAATATTACTCAGGCAAAAATTAAAGCTCATTTTTTTCTGTCAGTAGCTACAAACCAGTGCAATACCATGCGTGTTATAGGAAAGAAAGAAAAAGCCAACTCATTTCTGAAAACAAAATTTTAACTTCAAAAAGGCAAGTCAAACAGGACGTGGAAATAATCTAATTTTTTTTTTTACACACAGCCTCACAATATTTTCCAGTCGTCTAAAAATCTCGAATCGGATATCTGAACTCGTGCTCAATCCATCTGAACACTTGACAAGTCCGACTCTGGTCTGCAAATTGTCTTTTATGGACGCGTCAAACAATTATTAAAAAGCAGTCACTATATTATCAGTCACACCGAGTTTCAGAGCGAGAACTGTATCCCCGAAACGACACTGCCATTCTCTTCCTTGTCTGGTCCTCGTCTGGAAGGATGGTCCTTACAACTCCTCCACTTGTTGTACAGGGTGGTACAGCAGTTGTCTCCTCTGCCGAAGTTCTCTCCGTCTTCCAGTGTTTGAGGAAGATTCTGGTTCAGAGTCTCCGGAAGAAGCATGGCGCTCGATCCGGCAGCGATCACCAGTACTCCGAACACAACCGAAGGCAATGTTTTGTCCATCGAGTCCTGAAATATTTAAAATAATATATTCTTAAAACATGAAAATTTGAAATATATGATCAATGTGTGCGTACCAGAAGGAATATGAGTGGTGCTAATGCGGCACTGAGTCTGGCCCCTGTGCTGGAGATTCCGACTGCTGAGTTTCGAAGTACTGTCGGAAAAAGCTCGGCAGTGTAGTAGTAGACAATGGCAAACGAGCCGGCAATCAACATCTTCCCTAACATGACTAGAATCACCTGAGACAGGTTACCTACATCAGTACCTATACGAAAGGGAAGGAAGAAAATTGCAATATTGTGATTGGCCACCTCAGATGAGAATGTAAAACTTCACATACCTGACGGAATGTATGTGGATGCGATGCAAGAGATGCCTCCAAGCAGCATAAAAGATATGAGTATTGGCCTCCTCCCAACCTTGTCCACCAGAAGCACAATGATGATGTATCCTGGAAACTCGACCAGGCCCACCAGACAGATGAGAAGGAAAGGGTTGCCCACCAGTGCAGCTGTGTTGAGCGACAGGCCATAGTAGGCCAAGCTGTTGGTGAACCTAAAACAACAAGCAATAAGTGATGGCAAAGTGAGTCTTGACCTCACTGGGGCACTTATATAGAAACAGTGGTGCTGCTAACCAGTTGAAGTAGACGTTGACCGTCCTCCATCGGAGATTCGGTGTTCGGAATAGGTCGAGGACCCCGTATTTTCTGGGCGGCTCCGGATTGCTCTCCTTGTCTTCAGCATGGTCCATCAGCCGGAGGTAGAACTCTGAGTTGAACTTCTGTGGGTGCCCGTTTATTCTGGTTGCCTTTTCCATTATCCTGAGCGCTTCGTCCACCCTTCCTTGACTCCAAAGCCAACGTATGGACTCGTCTACTAACCTGAAGAGAATTATTTTTTTTAAAGCCTCTTCTAAAATAGCTGAACTATTTTGCCATCTATTTGTGACGTACTTACCACCAAAGTGGAAGAAGACACACAGCATGTAAGGCGTAGACGATTTCAAGGGTGAAGAAATCGGATATGATAGATCCCCAGGCTGCCACCAGCATTATTCCGACACCGAAAGAGGTGTGAAACAGCATTCCCCAAAGCGTACGCTGAGTTGGTGTTACCAGTTCCATTACTATAAAGTAAAGAAGACTTTATAGTTAGTCACCATAGACAAGTAGTCTAAAATAATGTAGTTGCACACTCTGAATATGATTAACTTCAACTAAGCCCTAGTTACACATGTGACAACTCGGGTAACAACATGTGACGTCTACATGAATGGCGTGTGCTGTAACTGTCACCGTCTTTGAAAAATAGTGACAATTCTTGCTGGCTACACTACAGGGTGAGCAATAAAATGGTCGTTACTGATGACAAAGCTGGTGATGAAGCTTCCTGCGGATGCGAAGATCCCGAGGAAAAACCGGACAGAAGTGAAGGAGGCATAGTCCTGGCAAAATGGTGAGGACAGTCCCAGAACCAGTTGTACCACGGCCGATGCGCACAGCACCTTCTTTCGACCAATCCTAAGTAGAAGTAAACAACATGATGCTGAAAAAAATTAGTCGCTTTTTTTTTGGCAAAGTCATGTGCGTGTACCTGTCTGCCAAAGTTCCTAGAATGAATGCTCCAACCACGACTCCGGCCATGTAAGCGGTCTGGGCCAAGGCTCGCATCCATCTCCGGCCACAAACCAGGTTCCACTGTAATTATTAAAGGTCAAAAAATATGCGAATTATTGACAACAATGATGCTCTGGGCGTAACCAGTTTGGGTGGGGGTGCTATACCTGCTAATTTGCTTACTGGTATCTAATAAATCAAGGCCAACAACCGTTCCCATAATAATTATATTGCTATGCACTCTTAGCTTGAAGTGTAGCTTGCTAGAAAACATTTCAGCCTCTCCAGGCATTTTCTTCATAAATAAATTGAACTACAGAAATAATTGCAGACATTTTGGCTACTTTTCCAAATGGCTGGGTTTGCATAGGGTCAAAGACACTTTTTTGTTCAACAGTCTGTCATTGGCTGGCATGCATGCTTACTCTTTATTTTAGTGCCAAGATGGTAGGAGGCCTATGTATGGGGCTTTAGAAATATATCAATTATAAAGACGTAATTGTTACAAACTGTCACTAATCCGCAAACTCTGGAATTATTTACAAATTATTTAAATTTTTTTTTGGCTCGGTGGCAGCGACAACTAGGCGACTTCACAAAACCCTTATGTAAACCCTGTGTGCGTTCTACCCCCCAAAAAACTGCGATGCAGACTCTCGATCAGGAAATGAGGGTTTGAACACCCTTGATTGTTTCGAGAGCGGCAAAGAGAGAGAGATAAGCTGACTACCTCAATAACTCTGGACGAATGATAGTAGGTATTGTCGTAGATCCACTTGTCGCAAGGACTGGTGCTGTTAGACGACGCGTCCAACAAGTGGCAGGAGTCCAATTGGCCGTTCGCGTCTCGGGGAATTGCCGCGAGAACCTCCGAAGCATTCCAAGAGGCACCCTCCGGATCCAGGCTATCCACACCATCCAGGAAGCATCTATATAAAACAAAACAACAATGGGACGGAATTTTATTCAGAGAGATCCAGCTTAAACGCACCAATCATGTTGATCCGTTTGCAAATTCCTCCCAGAGATTTAACCTGTGTCTAATCCCGTTGTGTACATGTGTAACACACTTGGTCAAGGTCAGGTAGGAAAATAGGACAGGCTGTGTGTTCCTTTAGCTATACTATACTATGGATAAATTTAGACGCACGTGTGAACTTCGTGCATGATTTTTGTTGGAAATATTTTGCTGGACAACTCACCTGTGTTGTGGAATGGCAGCCACTGTGAGTATGGACAGGGTGTGAATCCCAGCCACCAATGCAGGTAGAATCAGATACATACATTGGATCAGCTGGTACTTGCCGGTCTCACCTGCCAGAAGAACACACTGTGCAAATTTTTTTGCAAAAAAATAATTCTGGCCTGCACACCGGCAGACTACCCTTCACAATCAATGAATTTTAAAAAAATTGACTGACCTAAGTACCCCATGAGATTCTCCAGGTCCTCATCTCGCAGCTCCATCCTGTAGCCTCCGACCTTGTCGAACTAACCAACCCTTAGAAATCGGTCCCCCCACTTGTTTTTCGCCAAGTGGACACCAAGTAGTGGGTAGTTTGGCTTCCGACCAGAGAGGTCGGACTTTCGCACCTCTTTTTTAGCAGGCCACTAAGTTATTGGAGGAAGCTGCTGGAAACAAGAACAAATAATTTTGCCTCAACTATTGGTGTAAACACACTGGTCACAAACAACCTTCCTCACTGGAGCATGGACCGTCACACACTGACTTTAAAAGGCCATTGTTAACCCCCCCATGTACTGTACCCGCCCCCTTGTTCGGAAAGACGAGATAAAATAAACGAATCGCATGTTATTTGGCGTGGATCCAAAATTCCCCCATCCACTTCTTGGCATTGGCAGTGAACAACATAAAATAATGTCCTCGGTCCTTGATTTCAACTCAGGTTTGCGACATTGGCTCCAAAATGTCAGGCCTGAATTTAGGGATGAAGGAACCATCTATAGGGGCATTGGCACACATATATATGCAGAGGGTGTTGAACCGAAATATGCGGTTTCAACATTGAAGAGGTTTATTTAGCTCCGGATTGTTGGCCACGAAACTTGAAAGTGCAATGTACAAGTACAAGGTGTCGCACTGTAAAAGTAGCCACTTATGGAATGAATCATAAATTGTTTACTCTACAAACCAGCCCAATAATTGCTGATACTCTTCAACATTGTTGCTTCAAAATATATGCATATTTACCATAATAAAATTGCGATTTGCACCAGCTTGTACATGAGAAGGACGAAGATGGGTACAGAGAGTGTGCGATTGAATTAATATTGGCGATATCTCATGATTTGGCTTTTTATCTGCAGCATCCGACCCGTGGCACGTACGGTTACAACACGGAATACATAACACGCCATTTTAAACAGGCGATATTGGATGTACTCGATCAAACCGGTTATGATCTGCTTATCAAATGATTTACTTTACATTCAGACGTACAAATATTGTCTAGATAAAAATGACAGTGAGCGACATTATGAAACAACCCCGATTAAAATTTCCGTAACTGGACAGCTGGACACTGGACAGCAACATGACAAACTGTAGTGTAAAAAAATACTTGTCTTCATTATCATACAGTACAACAAGTTATTATCGTGCACTCTGGTGTTTGAAGTGTTTGCACCTATTAAGTGCTGTACGTGACAACGAAGAATTCGATCGTTACATAAAGGTCACCTGTCATCGCAGTTTATTGGAAGTGTCATTTACTCGTAATTATTATTACAGTGAATCCCCATTCCCTTGTCTTATTATAACAGACTGACGAGACGTGAGACACAATAAGAGCTTATCGCGAGACAGACGTGAATTCACAGATTATAATGTAGGTAATCTTCCAGCCACATGTTTGACAATGTTTTTCATTTAAGCTACTCACAAACGCGAGACATTGAAGCTTTAGAGAGCATTATTATTGTTTGTATAAGCTGGGTGTATTACAAACACCGCCGTCATTTAGCATAACAATGTCTGTTCACTGAATAACACTACTAGAGATGTTGCCAAAAAGCATAATATAAATTCTGGAGTTGTTGACATTACGTGCAGTATGCATCGTCAATGTATGGCAAGTAGTCTAAAAATAAGTTTTTTTTTGGAGTTTGTGTATGTGCAGGTTTGGAGGCCATCAAGGAATTGAAACCAGTGACGCAAAACTTTCCCTCCTATTAGTCTATAGGACTAGTAGTGTAGGTCAGGATCATAAGCGGGTTAGATCAGAATGATATTAGTTTGACCCTGGGGATTCACACCTACTTTAGATCCATTCTGCCTAATCATTCTGAAAATAAGTTTTGTTATGATAGGCCTACGTATTAGGCTTTGGAACGACACAATTGAGGGAATATCCCCCTATTATATTTGTAGACTGTGTTCACAATACAAAGTGGTGGGAGATTTTCTTATTAATTCGAGTTGCTACAATCAACTAACAGCTACAGATGGGAAATGTTTGATTATGTGAGAAAGATTTTGATTAGCTTCAAGCTTGTGAGAAGGGTTCCCTACCTGCCAGGATATAAAATGGCATTTTGAAAGTCTCACCTCTCAGTAATGAACGAGAAATCTTCGGTCAAATGGTCACCTTGTGTTCACTCTCAGCCCGGAATCACATGCACTGTCGTACCCACGGTCGAATCAAAATCTTGGAACCCTCTTGATGCACTGAATAACTGTGCCTCTGATGTCATGATGGTGATGCGACTGACTGATGCCGCCTGTTCAACTGCACTGCACTGCACTGGTTCAACTTGGTTCAACATATGTACAGTACTCTTGTCAACTTCTGACTATTATGTCACTGGTCACGAAAATTCACTTGTTCCCACGATGGTTATAGTACAATCCATAATTTTTTTTGTATATTTTTTCAGTGATATTTGTTTTTACTTTTATGATTTTCCAAAATTTAGAAGACTGTGGAGGAGAGCGAGCTCCTTCTTCATCTTGGCTACGCCTATGAGTATCTAATCTATTCTTGTCAGCAAAGCGCTTAAAATACCCAACCAACTGAACAAACAAAATACCGTAAAGACGTCCCCTAACTATAGCAAATAAACTAGTCAATATGGCACAAAATAAATTGCTACCTTGTAAAATACATCATCGTTTCTCAACCTTTTTACCCTTGTTGAACCTTTACAATAATATCTGTCTCAGGGATCCCAACATAAAAAAGAATTATTATGCGACTATAGTAATGAAAACCTGAAAACAAGCTTAATACTGTGTTATTTCATATGATTTCTGCAAAGTAGAGTTTGAAACATTTTATTGAAAATTTCAGGAGGAAGTTAAAAATACAGGCCAAGCTGAGTGGAAAATTCAACAGTTTTTGTGGGGGGCTAGCACCAGATCTGTTTAGGGCACTGCTAGTACACTCTTCCAGGAAGTTCCAGTCATTAAGAAGAGACACTGAACATTTTCTAGATTAGCTTTGTAGAGCATGATACAGTAAATTAAACTACAGCATAATTAAAGATACACCTAGAAGTACTTCAAATGAGAAAAACATTTATTGGTCCCTTCAGATTGTTGATTCACCATGCTTAATAATTAATACAGATAATAAAACACTCACTTTATTAGCAAGTTATTAAGTATTATTTAATCAAAAATTAGGAACATGGAGTACACAGTTTTCTTCATAAATCTTGTTTCAAAGGGTCCCTTGTTTGTGTAGCACAAAAATCATCCTGTAGAAGTGTATAGAGTAATAAATAAGTCAAAAGGCTAATAAAACCATTCACTGCACCCTCTGAAAAGAGACAGTTGACCTTTTTTATGTATATAAACACATGTAAACATTCTTTTAATATGAAAGAATAATGTATAGCCTACTGTTTTCATGATATGGCACAGAGTAAGAATCACAACACTTACTTTTGCACAATTGTAACAAAACATGAAACTGACTCACATGGCGTGAGATTCTGGTTCCCTATATACACCTAGTGGTGAACATATTGTAATTGTCATTTAGTTAAATCGCCAGTATTTCCAGCAGATTGCAATGTTATCAGCTGCTCTGTACTTGTCAGTTTTACATTTTTTGTACAGTTGCACTACAATATTTTTTATTTATTATCCACAAGTAGAATTTCGAAATGCGATTAAAATTAATGTCATTATTTTATAGTAAGTTTTGCTTCTGTAGGGAAATAGCTGCATTTGTGTACAACAGAATGTGTTACTACGTTTAAATCTTGCAGTTATTTGACTGGTACCTGCTGGAAAACTGCGAATTAACAGACAACGTGGATGAGTTTATCATAATAGTTGGAGGCCTGTTACTTGAAAGTTAACTGGGGGCAACCTTGCTGATGCTTAACTTATATTATGAAATATCAGTCTATAGGGCAAGCAGCCACACTTTTAAAATATATTTTGAGTGACAAGTCACTCAAATTGTCCTTGGGCACATACTTCTTTTTTTAAAAAAACCACTCGAATTGAGCAAGAGCACGAGTGAAAATTTTCACCCAAAATACTGGACGAAAAATTTTAATATCTGTGCTCTGGGCGAGTGTATCCTCGAGTTGAGGGGAAGGGAGATGAAACATGGGATTTGTAGCCAAGTGTACACCAGATTTAGGTGGTTGTTACCCACTTTGTATGGACAGTACACATTATGTATGATGAGGAGAGGGTAGTGGCAGTGTTGTTTGGGAGTTGTCACAACATGACAACACTTTTGGGCACTTTTGATGCAATATTCAAACAGACAGACCACAGGATAAGTGTCCAGCAAGGTTGGCCTTTATCTCCAAGTAACATTTGCCTCCAACTGCGTGTCTCTCTGGAAAGATGACTCTCGAGTGTCTGTGGATGTATGTTCAAGTGATATTGCGATTCCCTAGAAGCACATGATTGGCACCATTGGCAAGGTCAGTTGGGTCAGCCTCCTCCCTCTTCCTCTTTGACCTCCGGTTCCTCCTGATGGCACTGCAACAGGTGTCTCCCTCACCAAACTTCTCACCGTCCTCGATGGTCTGAGGCAAAGTTGCATTGAGGGTCTCTGGCAGAAGAAGCGAGAGGGTGCCAGACACGAGGGCCAAGGTGCCAAAGATGATCGAAGGAAGAGACGCATCCACAGAGTCCAATAGGGAGATGAATGGAGTGATGGCTCCTGCGAATCTGGCGCACATGCTGCCCAATCCAATGGCAGAATTGCGGACCACAGTTGGAAACAGCTCTGCAGTGTAGTTGTAGATGATGGCGAAAGAACCGGCGATCATGAACTTGCCAATGAGTGTCAGGGTTATGATCAGGTTGGCGATGAGATCCGAAGCTGAGGGCAAATCAGAATATTTTAGTCAAAAATCTAGCAAGGAATTTTGTAATACTTACTGGTCGGAATGAAAGCAGCAATCAGGAGTGCTATTCCTCCAATCAACATGCATCCGCTTATCATCGGTCTTCTTCCAAGCCTGTCCAGAAGAAGCACCACCATCAGATAAGCAGGCCATTCAGCCAGTCCCACCAGGAAGAGAAGAAGGAACGGATTTCCAGCCAGTTTATCCGTGTTCAGAGACAACCCGTAGTAAGCCAGGCTGTTTGCCATCCTGAAAAAAATTGGACAGTGAGAGTAATAGACCAAACTATAAGATATGGTATCTATCAGCTCACAGACCTGAGTGAGTCTGGCCCGCCCGAAGCCTTCTGAAGGTAGAAGGTTGACTTATTTGAGTATGAATTTACCAATTTTAAAATATAAACACTGTGGATAACCGTGCAAGTGAATAGTTATCCACGTGCATGCCCGACAGAACTTATATCTATTTGACCCACTTCTTTCTTACCAGTTGAGACAAACGTTGAGGGTTTTCATTCGGAGGTTCCTGGTCTTGAAGAGGTCTGCCAGACCATAGCTTCTGTCCTCATCGTCCTCTCCATTCTCAGAGGCCTCTTTCTTCCTCTGGGCAGCATGGATCTTTGCCTTGTTCTCGTAAGCATCAGCGTCCAGAATCTCTGACCTGCCATTGACCTTCATACCCTTCTGGACAATAGTCACTGCTTCACGTATCCGACCCTGGCTCCATAGCCATCGGACCGACTCGTCAACCAGCCTGCAACGTAGTTTGAAATTAATATTTATGATAGCACCTACAATTGACTCGTTATTAAGAAATACATTAATGTGGAAAAATATAGTTAACAAACGGAGAAGTCAAAGGTGTCAAAAACTATCCAGATGTTATGGTAAGCAGGACTTACCACCAATGTGGAAGAAGTACAAGTCCATGCAGTGCATAGATGACCTGGAGAGTAATTCTGTCTGAAATGATGGCTCCCCATCCGGCCACCAGCATCACTCCGACTGCAAATGCTGCCTGGAACATCGTACCGCAGACGGTACGTTTCGAAGGTCCCACCATTTCCATGGCTGTTGATAAAAAAAAAAAAAATCATTACTCTAAAATCCATGTAAAATAAGTGAACTTAAAAACACAAAAAAAATCATGCACAATTGTTGCTTGGTCTTGGCAGATAATATTTTCATAATAATCTGAAACATGTTCAGAAATTAATTAAAAAAATTCTTGCCTTAATACACGTACTTGAACACGATTTTCACATACACGCCTATAGAAGCTTACTTTTTTAAACATGTGTTAAAGTGTCAACCTTGAATTTTTATTTGTCGTTCAAGTTTGGACAAGGGCCATTATAATGTCAGCGGCTTCGACTTCGTAATCTATCTGGTATAATGCCCTCAATTTATTCTCGTTGGCAGGCACTCATAGCCACGTGAGAAAAGCCTGACAGACAGCGCAGAATTTACTGGCACCCTGTACCAAACCAGATTTCTACACACTTGATGTACCGTACACCTAGTGTATATATTTTTGTGCCGATTTCATAGTTAAAACGAGCCCCTTTTGTACACAGTATAGTCTCACTTTATGTGGAAATCTCATTTCCAGGTGGGTTGCTACAGGAGGCCCCCTTGAAGTACGTAGATGACGTTCCCATATCATATAGTGGGTGGATCTAATAATAATGGGCAGATTAATCTTGAAGAGCTGATAACTTACAAAGCACAAATCCTGTGACGTAGGCTCCAGCTGACCCGAAGAACCCGTATACGAAGCAGACTGTGATGAACGAGATGTACTCCGGACAAAGGGCGGCAGCAAGTGCGAATATGACCTGCAGAAGGGCCGATATGCAAAATATCTTCTTTCGGCCTACCTTGTCCGCCAGAGTACCGAGTATGACAGCACCTGCCAGTACTCCAAACATGTACAGGGACTGGGCCAGAGCGCGCATCCATCTCTTATCGCACACCATGTCCCACTAAATGGGAACGGAAACATTAGATTTGTCAATGGCATCAACCTGTAATTCATGTGCACGACAGGGTTATGCAAAAAAAATCAGGCAATATTTGCATCCCTTGTACAGTAAATGCAATTATTATTATCATTATCCTTCTGTGAATCTATATATTTTCTTAAATTATATATGAAACGAGGTGGTGTTCACCTCCATGACTCGAGATGAGGTGAATGTGCTGGTGTCGTAGACCCATCGGTCGCATTGTGCGCTATTGTTGTTGGAATCCCACATCTGGCAAGAGGCCAGAGATCCATCAGTCTTGAGAGGAATGGAATTGAGGACGTCTTCGGAATCCCAGGAGGATGTCAGATTGTCCTGGTCCACACCTGGTACGAAGCATCTGGAATATTTTTGTGGAGGGAAAAAATTCCATTACTATATATACATTGCTCAGACATACCTTTGACTAAAACAATATTATCTGTGAAGAAGAATAAAACTACGCAACTACACTCATAAAGTATGCCACGTGAGAATTCAAAGGTTGATATCAGGAAAAGCAGCACAATTCCAACGTCTACACATCCAGATTCGACCATATTTTTCTATTATTATCATATCACAATACGTATTACATGTTATCATTATTACATAATACTTTTAATAAAATTTAATTTACCGCATAATACTTCAAAAAAAAATCATTACAACAATGAAAAATTTTTTTGAATAAGAATCGTGTTGGCACAACTGTCGTAAGTTAACTATTATTTGACATATTTACGACACAAGATATAACCATGGAGATAAACTGACATTCTCGGTGTAACTATGAAGAAAGCTTGACTCATTAAATGAAGAGTATATGTCAATATGAGCACCCGTGGCCTAATGGATAAGGCGTCGGCCTCCGGAGCCGAAGATTGTGGGTTCGAGTCCCATCGGGTGCGTCCTGCATTTTTTTAAAAAATATATATTCCATGTTTATTTTTAGAAAAAGGAGGCTGCAGATTTCATCCACAGGGTGTGGACCTTGGAATACATCCTTCAGAAGTGAAAAAAAAGGGGAAGTGTATGCGAAGGATAAATAGAAGCACGTGTTTGCTTTTTGGACTCTGCCAGATATACAGAGCTATCTGTTGTTGATGGCCATTGTTCGTTTCATTATGTATAGTAGGCCTACTGTAACCTCGTTAAACCAGTTGATTGCTTACTAACAACTTTTAAAATAATGCATATAGTTAACATTTTGGAGCACTTATCATAATATCAACTACAACTGCTTACAACACATTAAAAGCACCAAATTGCAAGGTGAAATTGCTCAAACGTGCAAATTGATATCTGGCTCTTTAACTCAAAGGGCGACGAACCTGCTGTGTCATTGAAAGGTTTTCAAGTGCAGTACTCACAGCTAATAGGATAACTGATTTATGAACAGCACTGTACTTTCACCTCCGCGGATATGGCTTTTGAACATTACCCTTCAATGCGATTTGACCTTTCCAGAGCACATCCTTTATATGGAAACTATGCTTCCAATTTGCGGTCCGTCGCCTCCAACAAAAAGGGACAGATATTTATCGCGCGTGTCTGAATTTTTGTGCAAAGTGATTCGGGAACTTTTAAAAAATGGATGCCCTCCAAGTTGGCTTCAAGCGGTTTCCCCCTGGCAACCGACGCAATTGGGCAAAATGTCACGAGCTTTCGTTATGTCAACCTCGGGTCACTGAGGACATCAAGAAAATTTACGCCCAGTATCTCCTGCTAATGTAGGTGACATCTCGGTGGTCCTTTGCCCTTCAAACGCTCTTCTCTTTCATGTCTGGGACGAATAATATGATCTGGCACACAGATGTGTTATCATTGCACATTCATATACCCTGCAGATTGATCCACGTCATTTTTCCATCACATAGACGTGTGAATAACTTATCTGAGCACAAACCTATTCAGTCATATTTTTTTCCACATACTTTTTTTTACTGTAGTTATACTGTATCAGTTACATCAGAGTATCATGGACTTTGGCCAGTACTTTGCAGAGAAGTCCTTCATGCCTTTTATAGAGATGTTGGTTTGACCAGAATACTCGTAAAATTGTTTACTCCGATTACGGCCTGCTTGCATATAGCGCTTTCTTCCTGCCTTTTTTTGGACTGCACTAAAGTGGTACAGGCAGTGCATGTGCTCCTAACTGAATAGCCCTGCAATGGCCAGCAGTTATCTCCTAAAAGGGTGGCTCAAAAATGCAGTTCCGGGGCCAATGAATCCTAAGTCACCTTCACCGAAAACATGTGGTATCGGAATCTAAGACTTGGCGTCAGCTTCAGTGGCCAGGAACCAAAGCACTGCAAAAGTGGTTTGCTATCTATATAGTGAGGTCGCACCAAACGACCTTATTCGCGTGATTTACCTCAATATGGAAGAGAAAAAAAATATCCAACCAACCAGGTAATTAAAATATTTGTATTAATGCACTTAAATATGTGATCGATTGTTATGTTCTGAATATGAACAATTTTTCCAGTTTTTTTCAACAATTTTTCCCATGTTTTTGTTGTAAGCGTATGGTCTTCAATGATACTATAAAGACTTTGGCTACTTCTCTTCCCAGGAAGACTGTCCCAACGGGACTATTGCCATAAAAACCCCATCAACACGATGAAGGTCTCATTTTATAGCATTGAATCAAGGCAAGTGGGCTTCTACTTTCAGGTAATATTACTAATGCAATAATTGCACTTCTTAACCTTCGATTGTATAGCTATATTCCAATCACACAATAATAGAACCATTATATAAATATCATTAAATCTTGCAACTCTTATAAATATCTAACATGTAGTGCTTTCCAGGTAGAGTAATTATTGGATTGGTTTTTGTGCAGTCAAGGTTGAAGTGATCGGAATTATTGGGTTGGTTATCGCATAACTTCCTTGTATTTTGTACATTCATACCTGTGCGGTGGTGTAGGAGCAATCGTGACAAGTGTGAGCATATGAAGCCCGGCCGTGAATCCTCCAAGCACATGCAGGATATGTTGGTACAGCTGGTACCGTCCAAATTCGCCTGAAAAGGAAGGGAAAAAACACGCCTGATATCAAGTACAACAACATGCACACATCTCTTCCATTACCCGTCGTGTTTTATCAAAATGTTTACTCGATTCGTACACAGTACAGTGTGTTTGCTCCGACTCATTTCGGTTCGGGGCTCGATGGGGAAAACAGCTCATGGTCGTTTGGCTCTCCTGAATGCAATCATCCAGGGTCCCCCTTTACAACAAGAGATTGAGAACCGCAAAAGAGGGTCGATTACGCACTTCCGTTGCAACCAGTTATATTATAAGCCTTGTTGACATCAGCTCATCCTCTTGTGTATAACCGACCTACATCGGGCAAGTTCCACTGTTGGTTTGGTTTCATGCCATTTCCAATGGTCCACTTTTTCGGACTAGTTTTTGAGAAGACAATGTGGTGCAATTAGATGTTTTAATTCGAATTGAACTATTCTTTACCAGAAGTGAACATAGCGCCTGAGAATACGGCAGTTTGTTGTCATGCAGAGGCTCACTGGTCAACTAACTTTCAGGATGAACTCAAGGCCATTTAGAGTCTTTAAAAAAATGGCGAATGTGAGAATAATAAATAAATATTTATTTACTTACAAGGCCGTTACAAGGTCAGGAGTCGCCTTTTTGGGGGCATAATAAATAAATAAATATGCCAAGCAATCAAATTTGCATTCTTCAATGTTATGTCAAAAAATGTGCCGCATATAACATTGTACGCAAAATATTAAAAAATTCACTTCTCCAACATTGTCGCGAAAATGTCGGAAGAGGTTTTAACACCAGATAAACTTTGTAGCGCTCAGCGCAAATATTATCATTTGGGCATGTGACATAATATGCGAATTATGCCAAATAAATCGGACAAATCGCACATGCTTTTTGCAAATGCGTCATTTGGCAATCGAGCGGGGTTCAGTCAATGACCTGACCTTAAAGCTTGAAAAAGGTCGGGGAAGAATCCTGAGGGCACATATTATTCAGCAATACTTTTTTTCAACGAGATAGCAATTTGCGCATTCCAGTTCGGCCTTTGAAACATAACATAGTATATGTACCGCAAGATTGATGTTACGTAACTCTGCATTTGCGCAGGGCCAGATTATCGATGCCACACACATACACAACACACGCTGCCTCGCATTTTCAAGAGCTTCACACGATAATGTAGATAATCTCTGGAACCCTGATAGAAACACGATCCTGAATTAATTCTTTGCATTCATCATGTGTACATACGCACACATGCAGTGTGTGGTATAAATATTATTTTGTATTACATACAGTACGTGTGAAGACACTCGAGCAGTGCTAAAATCGTAGGCTCAGAATTGGCGAAACAATGATGCTATTTTCTGCGAGTAGTGACCCACGTCATGGAAGAGGCGTAAACAAAGCCGTTGAACTAAAAGCAGTTCAAACTGACACGATGGCGACTTACAGATATACAAATCGCACCTTTCATAAATAACCAAAATATCTGGCAGTGACGTCTTTAATTTTTAAAATTGCAAATTGTGACCTAGCGGAGCAAAAAGGTCGTCACAGTAGGCCTAATAATGAACTGCTTGCAGGAGAAAAACATGTTAACTGCCACTCCCATCCAAAATTATAGTACTTGTATTATTTATAGAACGACTTTGTCTGTCTGTGGACAGGTATCAGGGCCTAAACCGCAAGAGATATCGAAAAAACGGTTTTCGGATTCGTATTGAGCGCAACCAAAATAGGTTTTTACGGCCAACTTCCTGTGACAGGCCTCACTTCCGGTTTTCCATGTTAACGCTCTAATAATCCGCCAAGATCAAAATCTGCAAAAGAAAAATTGGGTTCACTGACAACATTCTATGTAGTCGTTGTTGTCCAATCGCATCGTGTCGCGTCGGGTTTGTCAGCCTCATTTCCCACTGCCCAATGAGAAAAAAAGTATACTCGAATCCAGCTCGCACGATGTGCCCGGCGCAATATCATTTTCCACTGCCCAATGAGAAAAAAGTCTACTCGAATCCAGCTCGCGCGATTGCCCTTGTCGCATTCCTCAGATACTGGATACAGCCTATGACACTTCCATCGACTGATACACCTGAGATATCGTACTTGTTTTAAATTTTTTGTTTTGTTTTTGCAAATATTCAAATGAAGTAACCCGCAGTATGAATGAAAACCTGTCGTCCTTGACAACCCCTTGAAAGCAGACTTTACGAGTTGTGGCCTTAAAACTGGGTCAACCCCGCCATGCAGTGGCCTAGGAAATGTAATGATTCAGTGATGCCCAACAGGTGGTGGATTAAAATAAACGACGCGCGCACGTGTCTGCGCCGAATACATATAGTTCTCTCACAGCTGGGGGGGTGGGGGGGTATGGAACCCGGTGCAGACCAGACATAGCTGGTTTCAACCCGATTCTGCTCAGCCAATATCGTCGTTTCCTGAAAATGGGGAGAGAGGAGAGGGAAGGGGGGGAATAATGTGGAAGGGAGGGGAAAGAGTATCCTCCTGGAGTCCTGCGGGAGCATGATGCAATCGGGTCGTAAGCTTGCCGTATTGGGTATAGGTCAGTTACCTACTGTCATACATGTCATATATGTAATAATAATTAGCAAGAGTAAAAAATATGCAACAAAAATTGCGAATTGGAGTTTCCAGAGCCACTACTTTTTAAATGCCTATATTTTAATATGATAATCTGGAGTCTGTACCAGTTCATAATTTGTTTTTTTTTTTTAAAAAAAAATATGCATTTCAGACGTACAAATTTAATTTGCACTACTTTGTATAATTTTGAATGCACCGATTTTTTAGGGCCTCAATTTCGATATGAACATAAGGGGTAAAAATTATTATTATTACTGGTCTCTACCGATAGGCTGCTCAAAAAAAAAAATGTCATGTGTATTGTAACGGAAGACTGTTCACAGACTGTTCAATTTCGAAATTATCACATCCTTATACAATTCGTGTAATTCGTGTGTTGATATAATTTGCGTAATATTCACGTGTTGGTGTAATTTATTGTATATAATATTCATGTGTTGGTGTAATTTATTGTATATAATATTCATGTGTTGGTGTAATTTATTGTATATAATATTCATGTGTTGGTGTAATTTGTATACATAATATTCACGTCGTGTTGGTGTAATTTGTGTAATATTCATGTGTCGGTGTAATTTGCGTAATATTCGTGTGTTGGTGTAATTTGTGTATTTTTCGTGTGGGTATTCCAGGCGAATATTTTCAGTTTATTTGAAACTAGGTCAATGTGACCATCAGATATTTTTGGCAATCCGGCCACGCTGCGCTGTTATTTCAGGGTGGCTGATATCTGATAAAGCGACGTAAAAATTGCGCAATTTATTATTATTAAATTAATAAAATGATCGGAGGGATGACATACATTAGCAAAAGGACAGTGTATAGCAAAAGAGCTTGGCAGAATCCCCGGATTTATTTCGGAGCACTCTTCAACTTGTGACGCAACGCGCGTTGGTAGATAAGAATACTTTTTTCCAGGCGACACAAGCCGGAAGAGAAGTAATCAGTTGGCTGCAAGGGTGCGCCAGTGTATGTTACAAAAAAAGTGAATGGCGACATGTGTGAGTGCGTGTAATTACACACACAAAAAAACAGGCCCCTCGAGGGACAACATTACAATCCGGTTTATTGAAGGTTGCACGAGGCGCGAATTGTTAAACACTGCGGATTATTTTTGTATATAGGTCAAGTGCTACGGACAAGTAATGACAACAATGCCGCAACAATGCCATTTTCACTTTTTGTTAAAAATACATAAATTCGTGTATGACTTTTTGGCAAGTTGCCCGGCCATGTAACATATGGTAACCGGCTTTTAAAAAAATTTGTGAATGAAAATTTTCTTACCCAAATGACCCACGAGGTCTTCCAGATGCGGATCGGCCAACATTTTTTTTCGGGGGGCTGTGGTGCACACTTTTGGTGACACTTTTTTTTAGGACGGCACGCGTTCTGCCTGCTGGCTTTATCGTCTGAGAAGCCGGGTTTGGCTCACAGTCCTTTTATGCTTCACAATCTGCCGTCACCACGCCCACTCTCCCCCCTCTACCCTCCCACATACTACCCCCTCTTTTTTTGCTTATAAACTCGACGCCGACGCGCTAGATTCAATAGGATATCTGGGTAGGCGTTTGCGCAGGATTCAAATTACATTGCTTCATAGCTAAAAGATTCATGGTCACATTAGTATACATAAGATGCGGACGCGTAATTGTAAAGCGGACGAAACCGGACAGGTGATGTCAATGTGATATAGGATAAAGTACAGTACGCACATGGACACTGCGGGGGTCCGTGAATCAGAAAATTATCTTGGGAACCACATTGCATGAGGGATCATCTTAGCACAAATAGCCGGACTGGGGCTAAATGTCAACTACCAATTATTGCGAAGTGTCATTTGAGTCAATGTTTGGGTGGGCCGAGCCCGATTTTAATAGCGGATCTGGTACAAACCGGGATGCGGTAATTGGCATCGCAATAATTATCAGTTGGTTTTGTGGAGGATATTGACCGCTCGTTCGGTTGTTTACCATTGCGAGGGCATAATGGCACGATTGGGTGTGACAAATACGGACTTATAGCCCGAGAATATCCCCGACTGATTAACTTGGGGGACGTGCAGGTCAGAAATGTCTGGTCCCATTACAGTTATACAGCGTGCATAATGTAACAATCATTTTATTAGTACATGATCACACGCTTGATCCTTGCAGTGTAGTATGACACATCGCATGGCCTTTCAGAACTTGTGAATTGGCATCAGTTATCTGTAAAATATGATAACATGGGGATTAAGATTAAGAAAGCCAGGGTTTTTAATGGTCACACTCACTTTAACTGCAACGTAGTCCCCTGGATTGACTTTCCCAGTTGGCACTTCTAACTTCGGAAATATCACCTTGACATTGCCATCATTCCTACCCTGAAGGTCGTGACTAGATCGCTTACTTTCCTGGAATTAAGAACAAAATTATGTAACGTATTCTAGTCTCGAGCATAAAATTATTATCTGAGAAGAGTCATTACATAGCCGTGGAAAAGTATATGATAAGCATTCGGGGTTTTTTTCTTCTCGGAAGCATCAATCTCGTGTAGACATGAAAAACAAGTGATCTTTTCTCAACGCTATTGGTAATCAATGAGATTTTACCTTTGTCCTTCACAATACTAATTCAAACATGGTCACAAAATGGAAGGACATTATTATACACTGACGTAATAGTCTGCTTCACATCTCCCATGTTACAAAATGATATATTTTTACGATACGATGGTTCCACAGTTCATAGCAACAATATTGACACTGTATTTACAATCCCTCTTTCAAGGCTCTGTTAACAGTTTTTACTCTATATTTGTTGACAAGATCACTCAAGAGGCTTCAAGCAATCAGAGAAGCTGCATGTTTGCTGAAAAGTTTGTTGTACATTGGGAACAAAGTCCTGCTCTATTTACACATGATTTATCAATTTTTCTATTAATATCAACGCTGTATGCTATAGCAATTGAATAACACAACTTGATACGCTATTAGCAAACAAATCATGAAATTCCAATTAATGACCTTTAGATACGCTACAAAAATCCTTACCCCTTCCACCAAAACCACCTGTTCTGAGCCTACAAGTTCCCGGTTGACCATCTCCGCTTTTTCTCTGAAGACACGAATCATGTCGTCTAATCTTCTCCTCTTCTCCTCCTCTGGTACATCATCCTTCAACCTGTGGTAAGCCTGAGTCTTCTCCCTCATGCTGTATGCGAACAAAAATGCAGTGTTGTAGCCAACTTCCTCGATTAGACACAGAGTCTTCTCAAACTCAAGTTCAGTCTCGCTGCAAAATCCACATATGAAATCACTTGAAAGGGACACACCGGGAATAACTTCTCGTATCTTCCGCACCAACTCGAGATATGCATCGCGGGTGTAACCTCGCCGCATAGCCGCCAGAATGCGATCGTCTCCACTCTGAGCTGGTAAATGTATCTGTTTGCATATGTTGGGTGCATCAGACATCACTTGCAACACTTCTGGTGGAAAGTCTTTTGGGTGAGGTGATGTGAAACGAATCCGTGTCTCAGGTGCTGCTTCCGAGACTCGTTCTAAGAGAGACGCAAACCGCAGACCCCCATGCTTCGGCTTGTAAACAGTCTTGAAAGCAGGTGACGAGAGGTGCGTTTCAGTGACAGGATGTGATGTTGAAGTGTCCCGATAGCTGTTGACATTCTGGCCCAAAAGTGTGATTTCCTTTATGCCCTCCCCTGATAAGCGCCTGACTTCTTCCACTATGGAATCAGCAGGTCTGGACCTCTCACGGCCACGTACAAATGGGACGATGCAGTATGTACACATGTTGTCACAGCCACGCATTATGGACCTGTAATCAGAAATACATGTTAATTTCAGAGTTGCAAATTTTCAATCAGCTGAAGCAAACTGCTCAAATTCTACATAGAAGGTATTAGAAAATTCTATGATTAAATAGAGTGTGACAGTGATCTGACTGAAATTGAGTGAAAGGATATGGAAAATGCAGGCCAGTATTTGACATAGTTTTCACAAACAACAACATTGGTGAAGTCATCCTACCACACCATTTGAGTTTTGCTGTAATACTTTCCGACGTATTTGTCCTTGAATTTGGATGCTCTGATTCAACTTAAAAAAAGAAGGGCATGCAGAAATAGATCAAGTGCAAATTCCTTGATAGAGTACGCTTATTGCTTATTGCTCACTGGGGCTATTTCTGGTTACATCGGCTGATGGAGTAACAGGGGAGCTGCATAACAGACAAGTAAGCACACAATCCAAAATCCACAATAATAAACACAATGTGATTAGATTGGACAGTTACGGGTCACCCATGTTACAGCGAGATAATGTTCAGGCACTGTACGTGGCCTGAATTTTTGATAAGTTAAGGGCGATGCATCGGTCCATGTGGGAGCAAACGTGCCTACGAGTTGACCTCTACGATTGGCTTTAAACGATTGTTTAATGATAACAAACAACTTACAGGATATACTTCCTAGGAACATGCAGAATGTCATTACCAGAACCTAGGTGCTCACGTATTTTTAACTAGACAAATTGAGTTGGCACCATTAGGAAGTAAGCTGCAGGCTGTAGCTTCCTACATGCCAAATATTGTTGCCAATTGCTTGAAAATCGTGCCTAGGAACTTTTTTTTTTTACTTCCTATAAAGTAACGCCTAAAAATTATTTATGAATTACCGTGATATTGCCGACCTGAATGACATTCCAAAACATGAACCGCAGAAGGAGTTGCATAATTTACATCTCATCTGAATGGGGAATAACTTCCCAGAGAATTATGCAACTTGTGAAATACTTCTCATGGCAGTGACGAATGTCTTGATGTAACATAAACACAAGTTAAAATTAGACAGCAGTGCAAGGAAAGCCACAGAGCAGCAAACTGCTTGAAGAATGATTGAGATGCGATTTCACGCTCTGTCAATGCCGACTCGATATATTTCACACTGTGAACACATTTTGAAGTGTGCACTTGACTGAATCTGACCTCAAATAACTCTGGACATTTAAAAAATGCATTACACATATGCAGAGAGAGAAGACTCCAGCCTAACAGGGGCCACATCTGCATAGGTCTCATCCAGTGACAGTTGAACATTGACAGCTTCCCTGCTGTCAGTTAGTGACAACAGCCTTGGCAGGTCTCGGTAGCTATCTGGCCCAGCAACCAGGTCAACAGCTGACTCTTTCTCCAGCCAACGGTGCTTCAGACGCTCCGCCATACAACCTAAATTATAGACCACATGTCATAAACTGTTTCAAATCTGCACACATAACGACAAAATTGAATGTTAGGAGTTAGGCATAGATGAGCACAGTGAAACCTGCATATAGCAGAAGTGAACGTTTCCATTATATTTTTTGTCTAACGTACAAGTTCCCATACTGTATAGGAGAGTCCTAACTACTGAAAACATCCATATGACCCCAGAGTAGATGAGTTTCTGTTGTGTGCGAGATTCACTGTATAACTACACCTGCAGAAGTAGAATGGATTAGCTTTCCATACACATTCAGCTATCATTTTACCAAGGATTCCAATCTTGAGGGGAGGCCTGCTTCTAGTGAGTGTTCGCTTCTTCTTGAGCCCCTTCAAGTTCTGCAGCCTATTCCAGACCTTCTGTTCTGCTCCCTCTCGGATAGAACATGTCACCACCAGCACCACATCAGCCTTGTGCACATCCTCGGTCCGGTCATACCCACACGACTTCAGAATGGACCAAGCAATCTCCGCATCGCTCACATTCATCTGGCATCCATACACATCAAAGTACACTGCGGATAGAAAATGTAGACACAGTTAAAACAGCCTAAGTACTTGCCTCTACATACCTTTCCTATCTTGCCCTGCAACACTCTCCGCAGCCAAGTAAGGCACATCGGTCCCCCCAACATTAATTCCAGGCTGGCTCTTGTGTATGAAGTGTTCCAGGCCAGGTCCTTCTCTCAGCCTGGATATTTTGGCAGCAACGGTGCAGTACGGACACCGCAGCCATGTCGCGTATTGTCTTCGCAACAATCGAACATGTGCTGCGAACATTTCCAGGAGCAAATCCAATATGGCGCCCAAAACCAGTGCCGCCAACACATACACTTCATAGTAATAAAAAGTAGTAATTAAATTTACAATTAATACCACCAATTAGTGTTGTACAAATATTTCAATATATAAATAAAATTAGATTGTGAGAGTGTAATTAGATTATGCATTTTTCCAAACTGGTTTGTTGGCTACGGTTGTTTACAACTGAGTTCGACGTTCCGAGAGGTTTTCGACGTGCGAATTTTGTCGACTTTTTTGCGAATTTTAGCCGGTAAGGTGGGGACTGGCCACAGCTCGAACAACCCGTACAAATGGGCTAAGACATGGTGTAATACTTGTAGGCTTTGAAAATGTCGATGGGCATTGTAAAAAAAAAAACAGGTGTTTATTGTAAGTGCACCTGAAAAAGTTTGATCGAAGGTTTTGTAGTGTTATAGAAAAATGTAAACAAGCACGATGAAGCCTTTTTTCATAGTTTAATTGCTTAAAAAGTTGTCTCGTAAGCGAAAGAAGCACACTGAGAGTTCCACGCTGTGACGGAACAAAAGTTGCGTAGTTAGCTGCGGCATCTGACTCGAGCATTTATTTCCACAGAGAGCAAAGATGGTGCTGATTCATGTGAAGAAAGGGGATGAGAGCCAGTTTCTGTATGAGGCTGCAGCATCCACCTCTGTCGATGCCATTGTAAAAGAGGTGACGGCCATCTACAACGGAAGGCTGAAGGTTACCCGCATCGGCTATGGTGAAGAGATTTTATGATTACCTACCATATGCTTCAACAAGAATATAGTCACCACAACTGGCACCATAAATGCACAAATTCATTGGCCGTGTTGCACCGAAAAATCCGTCTGGCCAAAGAAGAGCCAGGATAGTTTGTTATTCATTGTTGACGGAATTGTTGACAACAATGACCAGACAAATTTTTTGGGAGCCGGTGCAACACGGCCCTTAATTGCATTAAAAAAGTAACATAACATATTGTTGCAGACCGAGTGGATTTCTTTTGTATGCTGGCAATATTAAAGGTGATCGACAATTTCTAACTAGGTAACAGCAAATGCATATGTCAATTAGCAAGTAAAAAGATTAACCGCATGAAAGTTTTACCAAGTTTAAAGCTTTTAAAAATATTGGAGTTATAAAATTATTTCTGGATAGACAAATATGCGGTTGATCATTGGGAAATAGTACTTGGCCATCCACATGTGGCGACTTTAAAAGAAAAATTCTTACAAACTTGCTCATTGATGTCAGTACAGTAGAACACCTTTTATCAGACCCCAGATTATCCGATCATCCGGCTGCAGCAATAAATGTATGTTTTCTCATCAAATACTGTAATGCAGGCCTACTAATAATTTGTTTTGTGTTGCCTTAGTTAAATTTTAAACAGTAGCGTGTGTATGTAAAAGATAAATCCCACCAAAAACCTTTCTGTAAAAAAAGGCCAAGTTCTCCTGACTGCTTGGCCGTCAAAAGTGGTGAGATCTGAAATAAGGCCAAGTTCAACGTCTTTGTCAATTACTGGCATTCTCAACTTCTTCAACCTAAACCACTAACTTTGTTTTTCCAGGTCGACCTTAAGTTTAATCATCGAAAGATTTTAATGGAATTTCTCTTGCTGTAACTTGGCCATTGCTCGTAAAACATTGAAACAGTTGTAGAATTCAACAATACCTCGGACATGAGCAATGGCCAAGTTACAGCAAGAGAAATTCCAGTAAAGCAGACTTCGTGAAAATAATATTTTTTTTAAGCATTTAGACTCAAAAAAGTGCCGTTTTCAGATTTATTCTGATGTTTGTTTGATAAACTCTACCAGCATACCAAATTTCAGCATCCTAGGACCACTGGAAGTGCCGTATAATTTTGATGATCAGTCAGTCAGTGAGTGAGTGTCATATTTTGGCCGTTTTGGGAGTTTTTATGATTTTTTTAGTCGGAAATGAAAAGGGATATAAACATGGAAGTAAGGGGGTATTATTTTTAACAAATTTTTATCTACCCAAATAAAATTTTTGAATGTTCACCAGTGCGAAGATTCGAGGGGGTCAAAATGACGTGAGTTGTGTCGGGTAAAGGTGGTCTGGCAGTGCGGCGAGAACTTGGCGGGGGCACTGCCCTAATACTTCAGCATTTTTTATAAAAGTGTAATGTTGTACATTATTCCATAATTTTTTATGTTTTTCTTTGTGTTTTCCTTTGCTCCTGGGATTATTCGACATTTGCTGTTATACGACAATGCCCCAGTGCCGTGAGGGACGGATAATCGGGGTTGTATTTATTGTTATTTCGTGACAGTTCATGAATCAGGCATTCTTTTGATGTACTACAACATGAAGATTTTAATCCAATGGCATTCGTGTAGTTTTGGTGTCAATTGAGGTGACTGGTATTACGAAATTTACAGTTGAGAGATCACCACGTGGTCCAGGAGCGATAAATAAAAAATTGCCAAAACCACAGGAAAACTGCAATAGAAATGATTTTTTCACTGAGCAGTGAAGAAATTATTTCTATTGCAGTTTTCCTAGGGTTTGGGCTTTGACTAACTTTTGATGTCAATCTGCACATTTAAAAAAACAAAAAAAACACAACATTGTGGTTTTTTTAAAAATGTGCAGAATAACATATCAAAAGTTAGTGGTAGAGGAACTGCTGCCATCTTGAAAAATAGGTTTTTCCAGATTTATCTCATAAATTGCTGTAGTTATGTAATTTTCCACTGTTGGACAAACTGAAAGATAATAAAGTTCAAAGCAAATACGATCCCTATAATATTTTGTAGAAGGTATGTTCTCAGGTCGACGTCCATTTAACTTATTTTCTGGTTGTACTTGTTCTTTGTACTAATGTGGATGGATTTGCCTATATGAAAGTTTGTGCTACAAGAATTGTGGTAAGCACAATCTGCTGCGAACATGTCATTAGGAAAATACAGCAGAAGACCAAGATAAAGAAAAGTTTTACCTTAATTTCTGGACACCCCTCGTATAAAAAAATAGGCTTCGAAAACGAATGATAGTGTCCTGAGTTTTACACGTTCTGCTTTTTGAGTTCTTTCGTAACCAAAATTTACATATTCCCCATAAAACAAACAGTCACTTCTAATGTTATAATGCATGACCCCACCACGTGATTGAAATTGTTTCCTACTTGGACCAGGTTCTTCTCCTGATTTGCACTGTTCTTTTTTATTACCTCTGGCAATCAGTTTCTTGTCTATAAAGGTCATCCGACATACCTTGTGCACTTTCATTGCCGATTGTACAACAGGGTTAAGGCCATTTCACAAAAAAATGTTGCGCGGCAAACGGCGCGCGTTGCGGCATATTTCTTATTTATATTTATTATTGCCAATAATTAATAACAATTGGCGGGGCACGAGTTTGCCGCTTGCCGCTGCCGCAAAATCTTTTTGTGAAATGGCCTTTACTGTTGTGCAATTTGCTAGCATTGTTTGCTAGCACTGCACCTTTCGAGCCGAGGACACACACTTTTCATCTTTGGTGGCTTGTTTACAAATAATACAGAACATGCTGCTTTATGGCCTTTTCTTATATTATTTTTAACTACTTTTCTTCTTAATTTACCAGCCAAACCAGAAACATAAATGGAATAGTGAGATTAATAATAGTTATATTGGTGATTTGATTCAAAATCACAATTATCATGACCATTATCAATGGTAGCTTGCCATGTCTTTGGTTTATTACAGTCATGATAAGTGACTATTATACAGTATACATAAATGTATGAGTAAAACTGGTATGTACAAGAAAAATCTATGTAAAGCAGTCATGTGGCATCAATATAATTGGTGATATCTTTCTAGTGATTCCCTCTCCAAAAAAAAATAGTGATCGAATTTGCATACAATCATATTATTTTTCCCTTTTTCCTTATGAAAAATTTATATGCGTGCAGCCATTTAACCCCTTCGCCCCCAGCTATACCCACCACCATTGCGTAGTTTTTCACTTTCACGTACTCTGAAGGTACGGTCAAGATATTTTGCACAAAATAACAACTATATACTTACACATCCATGTAAAATGCTATGAATGTGTTTGTAACCATTTTCCTCATCGAGAAGTTCTTAAATTAATTTCCAAAAAGATTGCTGTGAAACTCGAAATTCAAGTACTTCCGGCCAACTACACGCTGATTTAATTATGAAATATGTTAAAGTATACAGAATAACAACCTTGAGAATAGTGCCAGACGAATTTGCTGAAATCTTCGTAATTTGCTTGAAATAAATTATTTATTACACAGGCCAACAAATTTTTTGCGGCATTGATGCCAGCACTTGTTCTTACCTAATTCGAGGGTGCTGAATCCAAATCTGATGTTAGTATTTCTCTGTAAGCTCCAGATTTAGAACTGCGGTTCGTTCCTTTGCCTATGCTGTACCTATGCCCGCGTAAAGGCAATAGTGGCCCTTTTGGGAAGATGGCGCGAAGCTCTATACAGCGAGGTTGGTTTGGCGCATTTAAAACATTTGACATGAAAGGGCTAAGGTTATGATAGACGATAGTTAAGCCTAATTCTCAAGCTAACCGTAATGTAAATAGCTTTTATTGCGAAAATCACGACGTTTCAAATTGCATGAAAACTAGAGCTTGGAGAGGAAAACCGATTTCAGATTTGAAATCAGCGTTGAAAAAACACTTAGAATCAGTTGAAAAATCTCATGCAGCAGATTTTGTTTGTTTTTTTTTGTCGGCCAGTGTAATCAATCATCAAGCATCTAATGTGAAATTAGCTTCATTAATGTATGATAGCTAATCAACCCTCCTGCCTAAATGATTCATTGGCAAACAAAACTTTTAGGCGAGTGATTGGGAAAATATGCAGCATGTGTATGCTTTGGCTTGCAGATTTCCTGTAACTGAAAGTACTAACATGTAGCACTTGGAACACCCTGTATTTGTAGTGCCCTGGGTTGCTCTCCTTCCTTGTTGTAAAACCCAAATTCTTGAAAGTCCCTTTCTTTCTCATCTCCAGGGGTTCAGTTATGGGGAGTGGAACAAAAGGACCCAGTGTTTATGGCAGGGAGGGTTGCTGGGATTGGGTCCAGTGGGTTCAGGGGACCCTTTTTTCTGGGTGTGGGCATTTATGGAGGGATTCTTTGCGAAGGGCAGAGTCAGTCAGGTTTTGGAGTTTGAACAAAGAGGTTGAAGCTTGTGTTGGGGGTGCGGGAGCTCCACAGGCTGGTTCTGCTCAGCCCCTGAGTTGTTGTGTTGGTTGTGTCACAGTTGTAGTGGACTTGGAGAGAAGATAGTGCTGGAGTCATTATTATCAACCACCTCTCCCCTCCCGTCATTTGGTGTCCCATCCTGTCCATTCCATGTACCATTCATTGTCCATCCCTCCCTGCGAGCCCCGATTGTGAAAATCATACGACTGCGGTGACATGTGACAAGGCCAGTACAGCTGGTATAGTACAGGAGGATAAAGAACTATTTTTTTATTGAATTCACAGAAATAGAGGAGCTGTCAAAGCATGGCACGTACCTCCCACCAAATATGCTTGGCCTGACAGATGAGCAGGTTGAGGAACTGCACCTGGTGGATGACTGGGGTATACGCTGCATCCCAACTGGTGGCTTCCAGATGAACGCTGACCCTATTGGGAGGCGGAATGGCAAGCAGCCCAACCCACAGATGCAGACTGTGCTCAACAAAACAATGAGCGAGGCCAAGGACATGATATCGAAGAAGCAGGTGCTGGCTGGGGTATGTGTAACCATGAAAATGGTAGGAGATGCCCTGGACATGCTGCGGGGTGCCACAATGATAGTCTATCCTATGAACCTTCCACCGCATGACCCCATCCGGATGGAATTTGAAAACAAAGAGGATCTGAGCGGGACGCAGGCTTCGCTTGAGGTGAGTGGAAATGGTTCAGTTTCCCTGAAGACCAGGACCAATAACTTTAAGAGGCACTGTCTTTTAAATTAAAATTTTTTCATATAATTAGTGAAATGTGTTTGCATCAGCCAAAGTGGCAATGTGTTGTAATAAAAATGCCATTATCAATATTGAAATGCACAGGGCAATGTCAGTTCGTAAACAATGCGTCATAGTGTTTTTCAAAATTAATAATGAAAATGCCCATGGTCTTTGCCATTAGTTTTTTCTGTAGGAATACCCCTGTCCCCAACCCTTATTCCTCCTAAATTAAACCCTATCCAACTGTTCCACCTTGAGTAATATTATTGCGGAGTTCAAAGATGACACTCTTGCCGTGGGCATTTTGTAAAAGCAGTGGTGAACTATTGGTCCATCCTGCCTCTCTTTCTCGGAAGTTGGTTGCTACATATTAATTCACACTGTACCACTTATTCCTCGCTTTAGGTGATAGAGGAGCCAATGGCACAGCTGTGGTTCTCCGGGAAGGAAATGCAGCGTGAGAAACCGCTTCACGAGTTTGTGGGTCGCAATGAGAAGACCAAGATAGTAGCCAAGCTGCAGAAGCGGGGTCTCGGAGCACCTGCTAGAGAACCACTCATGACGCCGGAGCAGCAGAAGAGTCTTATGCTAGATGCTTACAGAAGGGAACAGGAGCTCAAGGTAGGTGCCAGTTGTTATAATTTTGTTGCATGTGGCACAGTGAAACTTGGCCTCATTTTGAATAGGGTCAAACAGGAACTGTTAGTAGCATGTTACATGGCATGATCAGAGGAAGGTTTTTGCCCTTCTGAATGAGTGGTGTCATGGCAGGTCCTATATTGTCATGGTTTATCATGTTGATTTTTATTTATTACCATTAATTAAAGTAGAACCTTTATTTTATCATGAATTCAAAACTGTGAGAACTGACACACACAAGCATGCACTGATCTAAAAGTATTGTTGCTAATTCAGGGATGAAATACATTTTAAAAATTGCATGCAAATTTTGTGCAGTTATTGTAGACTGGCAGATTAAAAATCTAACCAGAAGCCCCTGCATGTCATAAATAAATTATGATGGATTATGCCCTGCCTAACTTCAATTACCTCAGGTGGCAAACTTCCTGATTGTGCATTTAACAGTTATTCTGATGCTGAATTTACCAAGTTTCGCTGTGTGGAGAGAAATGACATCTCACATATCGCATGTTATTCTTGAGGACTGCATCCTTTATTCAGTAACAAAGCCTCATACATACCGCTCTCTTATGTATAATGAGTGTAACACAATGACAAAAAAAGTACGGAGTCATTTACACGAGGTGAGGAATATGAACAGCAATGTGAGTAAAATGGGGGGGTCATAATTAACAATGTTAGCACCAAAGACCAGAAAAATCATTATATGTACATGGTGTCAAACAAGACTTTAGGAATACAAATTGTCCGGAGGTGCAGCGCAGGGGGTATAATTGGGTTTCACAATTGGACTCTCCTTTTGCTGAACAACACACATCAGGGCACTTTACTTCTTTAAAGGTCCATACCAAACCTTTGCAAGTATAATCTGAGAGTTTAAAAAGAGGGCAAATGGAGCCTTGTCGTAGTAGCAGTCCCTACCATCTCACTAGGATGTCAAAAAGAGTGTGACAACTGGTATTCTTATCTGAAGTGGGCACCAGACTGGGAACCGCATGGACTGTTAACCTACGGAAATCGGAAAAGTTGTCTACGACTGGACTGGACTGGAAAAGGAAACTATGATTGCACTAAGTAATGGGTGTTTTTGGAAATTACGATATGGTTTGGAGCCATGTGCTGGAGGGAGTGTGGCGCATTTTCTGCTATTTTAGGCGCATTCTTTTGTTAAACTTTAAAAAAAGGGACAGGTGGATGGAAGATAGGCGGAATGTCTGGGGTCCTTTGAATGCATAGAATTATGAGGGGAAGGGAATAGAGCTAATTTCTTCATTTCCTGGCTCGACTCTTGAGGGAGCAGTGTGGAGAGTGTCGCACCCTCCTCAGAAGGGGTGAGCTGCTCCAATTGCTGCGGAGGTAAATTGAATGCAGGGCATGAAATCTGGGACAGGATCCTGTGCAAACATGCATGGTGTTGATAGTGTCTTGCGTACTACTGGTGCAGGTGGAAGCGATACTGTCAACACAGAGACCATGTTAGTTACAGTGATTTCTAGAAAATGCGCTGGCAGTGTCTCGACTGGGTGTTCATGCATTGTCGAGATCCAATTGTTGCAGTGTTTCAAGTTCACAATAGGCGTACGCTTTATCTGCTTGAAACACACAGCTATTGGGATACAGTGTCATACAAATATCTTCAAAACCTGTGAATTTTGCATTGTCATCTGGCAAAATATGTATTGTTTTCTTAGATTCCCTGCACTGAAGACTGACAATCGATCCTAATCATGCAAAAGCATATTTTGGTATATTCAGCTGCAGCTACTTATGTCACTGATATTTAAATTTGTTTTGTATGTCCAGTACTCGTGACAGGTTGTGTTTTGCCCATTTTTCAATGCAAGCATATATTTAAATGCCTTGTCATCGGTACGCTGTTGCATTACCCTATGTTCAACATCAGTCATTTTGAGAAGTGTGAGTTAATAATGTGCATAATGCATTGTATGCTTGATTGTTTGGTTAGACATTTGTAAAGGGCATTTTGCAGGGTATGTAAAATTACCATGTTTGCTGAGATGATAGTGACAACAGATGCAACATTTTTTGCCAGACATGTTAGGAAACAGTTACAATCATAGTGACTGCACGATTATTATCACACTGTCTCACGACAAGAGAATTTCACGAGGCAAACAAGTAATACGTGTGTGCGGACATAGAAGTTTCATGGAGCACAACATGATCCTCATTGGCCTTTTGAAGTCTCCCCATAGATTAGCAAGGCGGGGAAAAGAAGCACAGGGAAAGGAACAAACCGTATTGTTGAATGTATCAAAAAATGTTAATAATGACGTGCAAAGAGCGTGCAAGGCTCGCTTTAGTGTGCTCACTTGGGGTGGCCCATTGGGACACGTCGGGAACAACGTAGACGACCATGATGTTTTGTAGTTTTTGGGGCACTCACTGATCTAGAGCAGACGCGTTGGACTGGTCTACCATGTGCTCCTCGTCATCGTCGTCGTCGTCGTCATCGTCGTCGTCGTCGTCGTCATGGTGCAGGTCCTGCTCATCACAGCTCGGGCAGTACCAGTACGCCAGGAGACCCACCGAGAAGCCGAAGAGGGCCGTGGGCACCACCAGGGCCAAGAGCAGCGGGTAGAAGGCCTCGCTCCAACTGTAGTCTATCACTACCAGTCGTGGGGATGCTCTGGAGTAGTAGCAGGGGTAGGCGTAGCCGATGCTCATGTACTTCTTTGTGAATATGCTGCAGTTGGTCCTTGGCGGGTAGCCACACCTGCGGAAGATTCAGATCTGATGGTTTCAAAATATCATAATGCGAGGCGGTGTTTTTTTGGGTTGCATCTTGCCAGGATGAAACAAACCGGAGGAGGTGGTATTTTGGCGAATCCTTCAGAGACACCTGGACATTTGGCAAAAAAAAAAGCGCAATTGACACTTTGGCCACGAGCTGAGGCCCCTACCCTTTGGCGTTGATGTATAGCTCGAGGTTGTTGAGGTCCCAGGAGTCCGGGTCATCGTGGCTGGGCAGCTTGTCCATCGAGTCGTTGTCCCAGTGAAGCTTCTTGTAGCTGACCCAGATCTGCGCGCACTTGGTTGGAGCGGCGGTGCAGCCCTCCCTACACGAGCTCCAGTTGCAGTTCTTGAGGCCCTCGAACTGCTGGAAGTCGGTGGTCTTGCAGGAGACCGGGGTGGGATCGAAGTCTGCCAGGAGGGTGGAGATGGAGGGGTCCACGACGAACGGGATCAGGAAGAGGAAGCCGAAGACGGACAAGCACGCGGTTGTGCCCAGGCATACCGACACGTACCACTTGGCCTGGACCTTCCACTCGTTGTACTTGTCGATATACTTCTCCTTGTACTTCTCCAGGTCCAGCCCCATGACTCATGGGATTTGGGGGGGAGGGTGGTGGTATGTGTGGGGGAGAACTTGACACACTCACTCACGCAGGCATGCACTCGTACGCAGCACAAGAGTGACCGAAAGCGATGAAATGTGGCGTGATCGAGGTATGGCTCTCTTATATCGGATCGAAGGTGTCGTTGCTGGCGAGGCGTGTGTTCCGAAGAGAAGGGCGGAGCAATTGTGTGTGCCGGGCACGACTCGACGATCGAGTATCTGAAATGGAAATAAATAAACACGTGAACGCATTGGTCAACAGAGGTGCATATCTACAGCAGCTGTCCGTGTCATTTGTTGGTAGCCTTTGAATTCGTATCTTGGTTTATGATTGCAAAGAGAAAATGCTGCAAATTCTATATAGGATTAAGCACAATGGTTCATCCTGGAAGTTAGGCAATGAGACAGCACAGGAGCTGCGCGGAGGGCTCTGAAGAGCCATGGATTAAAATGAGCGGAAGTGATTTGCAAAAATGTATATTATGCAAAGTAACCCTCATTGAACTTGTTAGCTGTTACTCGTGCAAAATGAGCTGCAAAACTAATGAGTTAGAAAAAAACAGCGCTTTATTTCATGTTCTGTACAACGAGAAACGTAAACAAGCTTTCACTGAACGCGTGAAATTCTTTATAATGTCACTCTGGGCCTATGTAAGAGACTGAAAGTTTGAACCGAAAGGACTGCACTGCGTAGGTGTATCAGTACAATCCGTCGCCAATTCGGTTCGGGTGCATGCGACAGTATAATGATGAATGAATCATTCATCTTGCGAAACGCGGATAAAAGTTACCAGAATGTGACACGGAGAGTTGCATATCTATGACAACTAAGCAAGTAGGACAAACTTTGCGCTTACATTATTCAGTCAATATCAGGCTGTTAATTATCTAGAGGTGTGGGGTGGGTGGTGGGGGGATAAAGCGTTGCAGTTTTTTTTTAAACAAAAAGAAATGAAACGGTGAAGCACTCCACTATTATGGTAAGGCCACAGGAAGGACTATCGATTTGCACGGAATGTCTGTATATGAGTATGAGGTCAGTTCCAGTCACGCACGGGAACGCAATTATTTTTATTACTTTTTCGAATGTGTATCGAATAACAAGGGTGTACCGTCGCACCACCGTATACAGTTCCACGCAGTACAGTACGTAGGAAATTCACAGGGCCATGGCCCTCTCGCCGTTGACGCCGGCCGCCCCTTCCAGCTCGTCTCCCATGCAGTACTTGCACTTGAAGTGACCGTCGTCTGTGATGATGACCGTCTTGGAGCAGACCACCAGGGTGAAGCAGGAGACCACGAAGAGGGATATGGGCAGGATGGAGCCGATCATCAGCTCCATGACCACAGCCTGCTTGCTGAAGCGCAGCACGACGAAGGACGGATCGTCTGCGCTGTAGTGACATGGGTACCGTGCTGCTGCGCTGTGCTGCGTACCGTCCCTGCCGTACGTCTCCAGGACGCCCTCGCACTCGTTCCGGAGGCTGTTGACGCACCCTTCGATGTTGATTCTCAGCTGGGTGTTGTTGTATATGATGAGCTCCTGCTCCATCCGGATCGGGTAACGGTCTATGTCGGTGACGCCGTTGGGGTCCTCGACGGCGGTCAGCTGGTCCTCAGGTCGAGTGAGGCGCTCGCTGCTGTTGAAGTACGTGTTCATCATCATGGTCAGGTTGGTGAAGTTGCCGCCGAAGATGTCGGGCGAGAGCAGGGTTCCGTTGATGCAGTCGTAGGCCTTGACGGTGGTGCGGTTGTCCTGCAGATCGGTGTCATAGCAGGAGACCATCAGGTTCTTTGGGTTGCTGTCTTCCCAGATGGTCTCGTTGGTGTCCATGGAGACGACCCGCTTGCACTTGGCTAGCAGGAAGTAGTCCCCTTGGAGGATGATGACGTTCTTCTTGACCACCTCGATGTCGATGCACCTCCTCTCGCACGTGTAGGGCTCCCCGATGTGAGTGCAGATCCCGTGGGAACACTCGATCAGACCATCGATGTTCCGGCAGACCCGGGGCGTCTTGTGGCAGTTCTTGGTCTCCCACTCGGGGCTGCTCTGGTGGTTGCACTGCAGCCGGGTGGTGTAGTCGTGGCACTTGCCCTTGGTGCAGTTGTACTGGCCCGTCAGCTCCTTGCAGCCGTCCTTGACGCAGTTGACCATGTCCTCGTCCTTCAGCTTCAGGATCTCGCACTCCTTCTCGAACACGTCGGTGCACTCCTCCAGTTGCAGGTTGGACCCGTTCTGCCTCACCAGCACCTGAACCACCGTGCAGTTGCCAGCAGACTTGGACAGACACCACTCACCGCATGTGGGCGTCACGTTGCACTGGTTCAGCACCGTGTTGGCGGTCGTGAAGCACATGACCGGCTCCTCGTTGATGGCCGAGTCCAGTGCCCGCATGGACGGGGCGTAGATGGCCACGGCCAGGTACACCATCGACACGGCGCTCAGGACAGCCACCATCTGGCATAAGCACAGGGTGCAGCAGAACCGCTTGTCCGTGCCAAAGGCGGCGTCTATCGGCTCCGGCTTGCCCATCCTCTTGCTTCTTCAGCACCGTGGGCTACCAGAACTAGGACATGTCGCTAGGACACTGTTAAACACATTTTTGTGGGACTGGAGGGAACCTTCTCGGGCCTTCTGCTGCTGGGAGCAAAATGGCGCAGAGTTGCGCAGCCCTACGAACGGACAGAATCAATAGGCGCCGTTTCTACCCGGGCGTCGACGTCGAAGGACGGCGTCACTACTGCGCCACGCGACGGCGGTGTGTCGGCGGTTTTTTCGCTGGGTAGGGGGGGGGGGAGGGGAGTAGGCATGGTGGTGCCAGATCGTTACATGCCGCCCACTATTGTGAATGTAGGCAGCGGGTATGTCTCTCTGACTGGGGATAGGTGTTGTCATAGGGGAGGAAACGTCAGAGAGGAGGGGACATGGCTTCCAAGAACATGACGTATAATGATTTGCGTTAGGTGGGTGGATTGCAAAGCGTGGTAATGGAGGGTTAACCTCTCCCAGCACTTTTAAAATTGCTGGGGGGCGAGCTATTGCCATTTTGCACCGTCTCAGATGATAGGGTGGTGTTGAGGGCATCAATATGTTGTTGTGCACACAGAGCAAGCACGTTTCATTTGCCTTATGCGGGAAGTATCGAGCGGAAACTTTGTTAGCACGGCTAATGGTTCAATTAGGCAGGTCGACTTGATCCATGCACAATTCATTGGTATTGACTGAATAATGGCAGAAATTGCGCCTGAGAACAAGGTGCGACATGGTGCAACACTGATCTATTAATAACTATGCGGCGTTTGATTAATACACCGAAATCTAGGTGATAACTTAGCCCAGGATATGTAAATCCCCACCATGTGTATACAGTGCCCCACGTCTGCAACAGGCATTGATAAACGTTTCAAAATGACATCTATAAAGACAAACACATTGAGACAGTTTTAACCAGAAGTTTCTAGAATATTCTACTAAGAAAATGTTTTATGTCCACTTCTGTACTTGTGCAGTGGGTTTATGGCTCATTGTGTAATTATTACTATTGCCAGTGTTACTATACTAGTGTGTGCAAGTCGATATGGCAGATCAGCTGCACTCGTGAACAGCTTTCAAGTTTAGGGTCGTACTCACGTACTACTTGTCACTCGCTCTGTGAAAGACACAGGCCAGATTTTAGAACGCACTTGCATGGCCATGCGATGGTATGCAGTCTCGCCTTATCAACAGAATGGGCAGTTAGCACAGACATGCAGCAATACTGACATTTCAACAGTCCAGTGAACTGCATCCGAACCTCTTTACATTTTAAAATGCCGCTTGAAACGTGCAAAAAGTGCGGTTCTAAAACCAGTACTGGCCACCTGGATACCGACCCACACTCGGTATATTTTTTTTCCCCCGCGTGAAATGAGTCGGTAAATCACACCCACCAATGAGAGTACCTCCAAGGTCGCACCTCTAGGGCGTCTCCGCTTGCGACTCTCCCTCCGGAAATGCGACGGGACTCATGATAACCATCCGGAGTCCATCCCGGAGGATCCGGAGGATCCTGTGGTCCTTGGAGATGCGGCCCTTCTGACCACCGGAGTCAGCGACGCTAGCGACGCCCTTCCGATGGGCGCCTGCTGCCCGAAACCAGGGTACGGGGGAATCAATACGAAATGGGGCATGAGGGAGGGGCACCAACACGAACGCGGATCGTGTTTCTGTAAGGCCTTTTTAGCAAACGCTGTTAGGTGGTAGATTGGCAGCAGTGCCAGGCACGGGGCGCATATATACAATGGATCATTTCGCGGTACTCAACACAGGCGGTTCTTTTGAGTTTCATATACGAGAGAGAGAGAAAATGTGCATTTTTTTGTGGGTCAGAAGTGGGTACGATGACCTCGTCGTGTCGGATGCCAATAGATGTGCTTGCGATTGTTGTTGATTACTGTGATCAGCTTACACGCTGTGCGGTCACGATATTTGTGGATTTGGGACTCCCTCTTTTTTCCGGCAGCGATTCGTGGGATTGTTTTAGCAGATTTTTATGGGGGTGTTGTAGTAATGGTCGGTTTTCTGCAGGGTGTAGGTTTCTTTTCCCCCCCACCGAAACTGAGTATACAGTTTGGCTGCATGGTTTATACCTGCAGGGAGAGAGCGTCAGATTTGAATTTCGCGCGGAGAAGACCGCGCCTCTGCGGGAATCCGCACTTTCTGTTGACCCGGATACCGAGACTGGAAATTTATGGCTCCCTTGGAATCATGAGCGGAGAATCCCCTGGAATTTAATTTCCAGGCAGAGATCAAAGTCTAGAGGACTAGTCCGCTGGACGTGACGGTGTAAATCAGCTGATTTACACCGTTGGGGCTTAAGTTGGACATCGCGTGTGACATGTCTTGATGGCAATGTGGATGAGTTGACGTCAAGAAAAGTTTCAGCCATCAGCCCAATGCATATATCCTGGCGCAATGCAACCAACAGTGCACTCTCAATGAAGAAACTACGTAGTGAGAAGAAAAACACTCAGGTGCTGACGATTATAATGATTATAGCGTCAGCAGTTTTGGCCATAACTTATTCTTTATATACTGTATATATATACAGTATATTATATAAATGGCGCAGCGTATGGGGGGGGGGGGTATGTAATTGCATTGCTCTGTACTGGCTACTACTCCCGAATTTAGATTCATTGAGAATTTCAAGACGAACTTGCCTGAGTTATATACTGTATGATATATTATGAGAATTTATACTCCCATTGTAATTGTTCCCCTTTCGTCAGTCCGCGAGAGTAACGGGGAATGTTTCTCGAGCTAAATCATTTCGTTTCGGAAATGCAAGGGTCTTATAAATACCACGATGACGCCGGACGGGCTGTTTAAAAAATTAGAACTTCACTGGATTGTTTACCATTTTGTAATTTGAGCGACCACCATTTACGATGAAATGTGCACAGTGGACTAAACATGTAAATTGGAATTGCCGTGATATGACCACGAGAAGTTTGCTTCGATTTGTGTCGTCTTTGATTTCAGACTGGGATTGACCAATTGGCAGTTTGAACTGTACATAAACCAATAACATGTTGAGATACGGTTATGCCGATCCATATATGGCTGCAAATATTGTTCCATCGCAGCAGCGAATCAAAAGTGGTGATGCAATCGGCGTCACAGTGTGCCATGGTACTGTACAGTACAATACGATCAAAATTTCATGCCTCTGGTATATTAATAGGGCTTTTTCGTGTAAAGACTATAGTTCACGCCATCTCCTGTTTCTAGAACGAACTTTCGGAGAACCTATCGTCGGCACAGATGGCGTTAAACGCACGGTTGTGATGTCAGAATATTACTCGATGTAGGGCATGCGCTCTGCACTCATTTAGTATGTCTCATTGAGTGCTTAGTAAACGGGAATTTTTGAGATTACTCTTTTCATATAAGGCTTGCTCTTTGTGCTTCAATTCATTTCTGGCAGTGAGCATTTTGCAGAGTGGAAATTGTAATTTTCAGATCATGTCAATGCTTTGCAGACCTTGTGAAAAAAGGCATATACTGTGCAATGAAGAAGTACCTGCAATGTTACAATTGGTTGCCAAATAATAAGTAACGATTGGTAACTAATTCTTGGACTATCATCATTGGTGCAACCAGTATATATAGGCATGAGTGACACTTTTCATTTCAGGGTAATTTTCTTTGCATCATTTGATTGAATTTGGTGAGTCATTGCGCTCAGAAAACACTATATAGCCTACCGTGTTTCTACAGCACTTTTGTATTTGCATTTGCATGTGAGCCATATCGGATTTTGTGAAAAGAGGAACCAAATTTAGTCGGACCATCTGTGTGAGTTGTGGAATTGTTTGTATGTCGATAGTGGTGCAATTGGACAAATGGGTGTGGTCTCTCTACCGCACACCAACTATAGAAACATCGTTCGTGTGATTAATGACAGATCGATAGTTGGAAATAAATTGAAACTTTGGAACTTGCAAAATGCAATGTTGCAGCTTATACCAGAGTTACCGTTTAGAGTGAAACCAAGCATAATTTGTATGTAAAAAAATAAGGTAGTAATCTGAATTCATTGGCCGCATTGGAATTGTAAAGCCAATTAGCTTCGAAAAAGGCATGGCTTGGTTTAAAAAAAAAAAAGTACTCCAGCTGTTCATTAGCATCTTCAACATCAATCTAGATTGCAGAGTAATCACGTAGGATGCATAGCATCAAATTAGGATTTTGCACCATACTGTTAAGTGAATAAGTGATGAAAGTGCCTGTTCCACGTGATTGATTTCGGCGTGGCACCCTGAAATTTATTTGAGGACTTGTTGCTAATAATATTACTTCAATAAAAATGGCGTGATTAAGTTTATTCACCTCCCATGTCTAGGCAGTGGTTGATGACGCACAATTTTTTAGAGTTGAATCGTGTTATCTATAAAACTGCCATGGGGTTTCACGTGTAAATAGCCATCCTCCCACTGCTGGAAGGTCTTGAAACGCCAAACTCTTCCCAAGGGGAACGCGTCATGCCCCTCCAGGAGACTGCGATGAGAACAAGCTCCGTCGGTGGTTTTAAGTTTCCAATTGGAAGAGGTGTTGAAATAACAGAGTGCTGCTGCATTGTGGCTCTGCCGCATTGGGACGGCGATGCAGGGGCATTGCAAAAGGTTTGACAGCGGCATAAATGGAAAAGTCAGCACTGCAGCTGATTGCTGAACAAACAAGAAAGTGCTATGTTAATAATCATCATATTGATGCTGATGTTGACGATAATAACATCGGTCGCAAAATCATGTCCAATTTTACTTTGCACGCTACAGTCTTTCGTTCCCTATTTACGGTTGTGAAAGATGGACTCCGGATGAGTGATTTTAGGGCGAAAATTATTCTGACAGACATTGATGAATAGATCTCATTTGAAAAACCCGTCCATCGGCTTGCCTGAACGTTTAAAAAAAAAATCTCGTTTTTGCATTAATTTTTTGTTGTTGACCACGTCACCCAGCAATCGGTACCGCAGGCCGATATACTTGCCCTGATCTGAAAATATGGGGACACCCCCAAAAAATGGAGTGGTGGGGTTATACACAGGATGTGATAAAAAGTTTCCATTAAGATTATCTGGACTTTAGAATGGATAATTATGAATAGTAACAATTGAGCTAGGAGGATACCAAATTTGAAGTTCATTTGACAGTTAACAACTGAAATAAATACGATTATACCTTGGACAGTGAATTTCTGTGGGGTCTGGTAAAAATTGCTGCCAATATGTTAATTTCTTACTTAGCGGGATGTGAATGTTGATAATGAACCTGAGGGGCCGCACAAACCCAAAAACAGTTATGACATTAATTACAAAAAATCTAGCACAAAATTAAAAAAATATTTATCGCAAGTGGATTTTTTCAGAAATTGATACACTTGGCTGTACCACATTTAACGGTGTTATTTATTAATAAATTAAAATGTGATAGTATTGTTTATCTAGAACTCAGTCCAATGTGCTATGATAAAAAATTTCATTGCAATTAAAGTAAAATGGCTTTAAATATTCCTTAATTCAAAAATGCACAGAAAATGGCATATCTGCAAGCCATGATAAATATTTTTTATTTTTGTGCTAGATTTTTTGTAATTAATGTCATAACTGTTTTTGGGTTTGTGCGGCCCCTCAGGTTCATTATCAACATTTACATCCCGCTAAGTAAGAAATTAACATAGTGGCAGCAATTTATACCAGACCCCCACAGAAATTCACTGTCCAAGGTATAATCGTATTTATTTCAGTTGTTAACTGTCAAATTAACTTCATATTTGGTATCCTCCTAGCTCAAATGTTACTATTCATAATTATCCATTCTAAAGTCCAGATAATCTTAATGGAAACTTTTTATCACATCCTGTGTATAACCCCACCACTCCATTTTTTGGGGGTGTCCCAATATTTTCAGATCAGAGCAAGTATATAGTCCGCACGGACCCTTCTATTTATATTTTTATTCACACTTCATAAGACTTCCTGCGGCTTGTAATATTGCATTAGGAACGATCCGGTCTTTGGCCTGGTCACGGATTCACGGTAGCTTGCCGCCGTCATCGATCCCGGGACTTTCCGAGTGAAAAGCTTGGCGCATTACCCACTGTACCAGATCACCTCATGTATCTACAGTGTAAGCTCTCGCTTTGTGACAAGCTGCGTGCGGATACTTGCGAGTATTGTTGGTCATTTTATGGCCACTTTTTAAAAGCTCCTCCCCCCCCCCCCTCTCCTCCTCCTTTCTGTTTAGCCTCTGAGCGACGACTAATTTGTTTAGCGTGACAAAGAACCCTTAGGGGAAAGCGACCCAATTACATTTTAGAACGCACAGAAGACTGCTGCTAAAACGGCCGGTAAACAATTTACGGTGATGCATGCGTGGAATTAGAGGGGGGAGTACTTTCTGGGTGCAGCACAGTAAACATGATATAAGTGGGGCAATATTAGGTTAGCTCAGATTGAAGCGCACTTCAGTGTGGGAGCACCTTTGTGAATAACGCTTGCGGGGAAAAAGCAAGGTGAATAATTGGAGGGGGGAAAAAACCTATATACGAGCAGCAATACGGTACCCATTTGAACATTGTTACCTGACAACTGAAGCTGAATTTTCCCGACGCA
>JYFJ02002955.1:0-48680 GCA_000934665.2 Catajapyx aquilonaris | reverse complement strand
GGGGGGGGGGTGTTTGTTGTAGAGAGAGTGATTGGTAAAAGACCAATGAAAGTATGCCACCTAGTTTATTTCCACTTAAAGCAAATGAACATTCCTTATTAGGGCAATGAGATGTACTACAAGCAAGCCCAGATGTCCTAAGCCAATCTGACAAAGCAAGGTGTTACTTAGAACATTCACAATTTATTTACCATCATCATCTATATGTGAAGTATGTAGTACTTACTTTAGCAATGAGAAGCAGAAGCCAAGCTGCTGTAGTATTTTCCAGAGCTGTGAATTTTCTTAAGGAGGTCTTTCTTTGTCAGAAGCATTTAAAAAACCCAACACAAGTTTCATCATTGACCTTAGTCACTAACATTGCCTTTAGAGTTTCCACACTAAGTTTACTTTTGTCACTGGTCCACACGCTATTAATGAGGGAGAATCAGTGGCAGCATTATTTTGTCCCAAGCAAGCAAAAAAAGAATTTTGCTAACTTCAGATTTTTTTGCATGGGACATGGTTAGTTTCGAAATGTGACACCATACGAATACACTTATTCATTCCTTTCCGGAACAACTTGGCCGAATTCGGGACAAATGGGCGTCCCGAATGACCCTTGAAAAAATTCGGGACAAAGGGTGAAAATTCGGGACTGTCCCGGAAAATTCGGGACGTCCTTTTAAAGGCTCACACACTTATCATAAGTGTGTGAGCCTTTAAAATGACTGTTTGTTTTAAAACTGGCACTGGTGGTCCTTCCTTAAAAGAACGCATTTGGTTTAGGCCCTCTCCCCACGGATGCGACGGGCAAGCTGGATGTTCTTGGGTATGATGGTGACCTCTTGGCGTGTATGGCGTGGATGTTGGTGTCCTCAAACAGGCCCACCAGGTAGGCCTCCGAGGCCTCCTGCAGGACCATCACGGCCGAGCTCTGGAAGTGCAGGTCGTTCTTGAAGTCCTGGGCGATCTCGCGGATCAAGCGCTGGGAAGAGAGCTTCAGGATCAGCAGCTCGGTGCTCTTCAGGTAGCGGCGGATCTCCCGATGGGCCACGGAAACTGGCTGGTATCGGTGGGGCTTATTCACCCCTCCGGTGGCAGGGGCGCTCTTGCGGGATGCCTTATTGGCGGCCAGCTGCTTACGGGGGACGTTCCCTCCGGTCGACTTGCCGGCGGTCTGCTTAGTGCGGGCCATGGCTTCGTGGAGAGAGCGGGCGACAGTGGTGGTCGAGCGATGCGTCCTCTCCGAAGGTCAAGGCAGGAATGATGCTCCCCCTCCCGCCCCGAGAGTGTGGCCCTTTTATACCAACAGGTTACCGCCTTGGGGGAAGAGACGGCCTCTGATTGGCTGAGGTGGTTTTTAGCGCCAAAACGCAGCAACTGCCATCGAAACCCGGAGACTAAGTACTTGCAATAAATGGCTAATTATTTTGACAAAATTGATAACTTGCAACCAAAAAAAAAAGTATGTCATTGTTACCGTGTTTTTATTTGGTTGCAAATTATCAATTTTGTCAAAATAATTAGCCATTTATTGCAAGTACTTAGTCTCCGGGTTTTGATGGCAGTTGCTGCGTTTTGGCGCTAAAAACCACCTCAGCCAATCAGAGGCCGTTCAATATTTAAAAAAAAAAATCCGGCCCCTAAACATGAAAATTGCCTTTTTTGCTGATTCGAAAGGGCCACACCATTCACGCAAACTTTCAGCTTTTAACATTTTACGTGGGACCTAATTTCTGCTCAAAAGAGTACCATAAATATTTTGATGGAACAACCACTCTCACTTATGTCCACTATTAGTTTTGACCCCCTCCTTTATTCGCATATTATTCATTGACACAAGCCTACTAAGGGAAATGCTTTGGCTCTCTCAACTGGATAATTTTGTAGGCCCTGAAAAGGGCCGTTGGTTTGAGTTGTCTACTGGCAGGGTCACCCCACGATTTATCCTCCGAATCCGTAGAGAGTGCGTCCCTGCCTCTTCAAGGCGTAGACGACGTCCATGGCGGTGACGGTCTTCCTCATGGCGTGCACCGTGTAGGTGACGGCGTCCCTGATGACGTTCTCCAGGAAGACCTTGAGGACCCCACGGGTCTCCTCGTAGATCAGCCCAGAGATGCGCTTGACTCCTCCGCGTCGAGCCAGGCGGCGGATGGCGGGCTTGCTCACCCCCTGGATGTTGTCTGGAAGGACCTTCCTGTGCCACAGGACCCCTCCCTTCCCCAGCCCCTTCCATCCCTTGCCTCGGCCGGTCATCCTGTCAAGTTGGCTGCCGTGGTGCGACCCTATCTGGACAGAAGTCGGCTGCAGAATGAGCTCCCCAGAGCGGAGAGTCGCCTTTAAATAGTCTGCGCGCGGACCTTGTGGGGGACGTGTGTGCAGCCAATCACAGATCAGGGCGGGCTGGGCCCACACCACCACCCTTCCCCACTCTTTTTTTTCGTTTCGGTTTCCCGCCTTTTCTTGTTTCCTGCCCTTTTCTTTTGTCGTACCGTTGATCAGTGGTGAATTACGTGTACTGCGGTGTACTCTATACATGAAAATACCGTTATGATAATAGCATAGCCAGCGATATAGGCATATTTGGATGCACGCACCCGAAAATAATGCATACAGTAGGCTGGTAGCAATTTTAAATAGAGATTCGGTCAATATCGGAAAATAATACCAACACACAGGGTGTTCCCGAATTCGTCTGCCAAAATGCGGGGTGGTATGGGGGTGCGTATGGTAATAGCATGGCATGGGCCCGATAGGACGTCGACGATTCGTTTTGGAGTTGTCGACCTTTGACATCGACGATGTCCATCCTGAAAAGTAAGGACACCCCCGTACATACTTGCATCGCTGGTTGCCTGTTCCCTGTTCCAGTCTCGCGCACTCCTGCACCATTGCCTGAACTCGGCAGCCAGCGATGCAGGCATGTATGGGGGTTTCTATACTAGTCAGGATGGACATCGTCGATGTCAAAGGTCGACCACTCCAAAACAAATCGTCGACGGCCTATCGGGCCCATGCCATGCTATTACCATACGCACCCCCATACCACCCCGCATTTTGGCAGACGAATTCGTGAACACCCTGTATGTTGGTATTATTTTCCAATATTGACCGAATCTCTATTAAAATTGCTACAGGCCTACTGTATGCATTATTGTCGGTGCGTGCATCCAGATATGCCTATATTGCTGGCTATGCTATTATCATAACGGTATTTTCGTGTATAGAGTACACAGCAGTACACGTAATTCACCACTGATAAACGGTACGACAAAAGAAAAGGGCGGGAAACAAGAAAAGGCGGGAAACCGAAACGAAAAAAAAGAGTGGGGAAGGGTGGTGGTGTGGGCCCAGCCCGCCCTGATCTGTGATTGGCTGCACACACGTCCCCCACAAGGTCCGCGCGCAGACTATTTAAATGCGACTCTCAGCTCCGGGGAACTCATTCTGCAGCCGACTTCTGTCCAGATAGGGTCGCACCACGGCAGCCAACTTGACAGGATGACCGGCCGAGGCAAGGGAAGGAAGGGGCTGGGGAAGGGAGGGGTCCTGTGGCACAGGAAGGTCCTTCCAGACAACATCCAGGGGGTGAGCAAGCCCGCCATCCGCCGCGCCGCCTGGCTCGACGCGGTGGGGTCAGGCGCATATCTGGGCTGATCTACGAGGAGACCCGCGGGGTCCTCAAGGTCTTCCTGGAGAACGTCATCAGGGACGCCGTCACCTACACGGTGCACGCCATGAGGAAGACCGTCACCGCCATGGACGTCGTCTACGCCTTGAAGAGGCAGGGACGCACTCTCTACGGATTCGGAGGATAAATCATTGGGTGACCCTGCCAGTAGACAACTCAAACCAACGGCCCTTTTCAGGGCCTACAAAATTATCCAGTTGAGAGAGCCAAAGCATTTCCCTAAGTAGGCTTGTGTCAATGAATAATATGTGAATAAAGGAGGGGGTCAAAACTAATAGTGGACATAAGTGAGAGTGGTTGTTCCATCAAAATATTTATGGTACTCTTTTGAGCAGAAATTAGGTCCCACGTAAAATGTTAGAAGCTGAAGGGTTGCGTGAATGGTGTGGCCATTTCGAATCAGCAAAAAAGGCAATTTTCATGTTTAGGGGCCGGATTTGTTAAAAAATATTGAAAGAACATAAATTAGCATATTTTAAAACTATATCAAGAACGTTCATGAATCAGCGAGTCAACAATGTCACAATGTTGCCATTAGGTAAAACTGGTATTGTTCTTTCCTGGATCCTGGAATAAGACTACTACGGTAATATCTTTGGTGTAGTACTTTTACAAAAGTATTCGAACCCGATACAGTACATACGTGCTGTTGTTGTTGTTGTTGTTGAAGGGTAATTTCAGTCCACACTTCCAGCAAATTGTTGAGCTGAGATGAACCACATGTAATAAACCAGGAAATAAACGAGACCACAAGAAACATCTGAGATTTATGTCGCTATATTGCAACTCAAACGTGGGGTACAAAATGGCATTATTTTTATAAAATATTCTATTCCATTCTACAAAAGGTACGTACAGCAGATATACGCTAAAAGGCTATGTGCTCTCTTTCAGTCAGAAAGTAGTTTTTTCTTCATCTTCTCTTTTTTTAAAATCTTAATCACCTCTTTTTTTATAATCATCTTATACCTCAACTCGGATTATATAAGAATAATGGCATTAAATAACCCAGATCGCAACAACAAATACAAATTAACAATTTGAAACGTCCTCTTGTTGTCATTTTTTTCCACTTTTGGAATAAATATATATTTTTCCACATCTGAGAGGGAATAGGGGAGAGATGGGAAGGCAGAAAAATCACTCACGGGATGTATTTTTTTAACGATGCCAATCAAAGTGCAATACTCTCTAATCATAAAATGACCATCGGATTCGGAGAACGGGTAAAGTCGATTAAACAATTATAATTTGTCCATTGTTTGTCAGTGCATGAATTTTTGGGGGAGGGGGGAAGGAGGGAAGAGGAAGGGGAAGGTGAAGCCTGTAGGGAAACTACAATAGGGAAGAGGAGTCGACTTCTCGAGAGATATATATATTTCTTTGCCTTAAAATAACAGCGCATTCACACAATCGCTTTTAATTACATGCGAGCATTTTTCTGTTATTTTTTTTTTTGGGGNGGGGGGGGAGGAAATATTTGCGAATTTTTTTCTGCCCTCATTAGAGAGAAATTCGGTTAAATGTTATTGTAACCAATCACTGCCGCCGATTTTTGGAGGGTGATAATAGCATAGCAGCCAATTATCGCTATTTGAAGATAGCAGCGATTTGAATAGAGCGCTGCCATTTTTTTGTCGCTGCTACTAATCGCTGGTGGTGATCATGGTTAGGCTAAGTTATGACTACTTTTAAAGCTCATTTTTTTAAATAATAAAAAAGCAATCGTGTGAATGCGCTTTTAAGACTCGGACCTACTGCCCTATCGTGGGTTACACACGCTTCAAAAAATTTGGGAGGATGGGAAGTGGAGGGAGGGGGGATCCTCTTTGAGTTTTTAAAAACTCTGCCGTAAGAAGTACGTACATTACGTGTCACCTAATACGATGATGGTATGTACATTGTCTTTACATTTTTTTTTTCAAATTTTTTTTTCTCACTTTAAAGTTTCTCTCGGGTTTTGAGGGCTAACAGTCAATCTGCCTAGATAGCACTAGACACCGTTTCCTACTGAAATTATTTACCTGCTGCTGCTTGTAAATTTTTTAGTAATAATTATTATCTCTCCTGATTTTTAGCACGACCCTACTATTTTGACTAGAAAGTAACACGCCTTTTTGACTTTTTTGTGAGTTTTTTTTCTCTCTCGTAGTTTAAAAACAATTTTTTTAAAAAGATTGCGTACTGCAGAGTTTGCGACTATATGACTGAATCGGGGGGGGAAAAAGAAAGCACATTTCTTACCACGTCACTAAGATTATGTTGAGCTTATTTGTGGCATTGTCCAAATATGTGACTTTACTAGTGACATTTTCCTTTGAAACCAAAAAAATCTTGGTGATGTGGTATGATCTGTGACAACTATTGTAGGAAGGTATGGCTTTTATTTCCTTTTTGAGGGTTCAACTACCCTGTTGGCCTCTCACTGATACGAGTCATTTTTTTTTATTTTTTTAAATAGCAAATAATGGGATTGGGAATGAAGAGGTGGGATTGGAAATGGGAGCGGGTGGTTTTTTCTCAATTATTTCTCTTCTTTTTCAAAATAAGGAACTAAGTTTTCTGCACCTATCTCGGACTAGAAGTTCGGGAAGCAGCTGATTTTTTTTTTTAAAGATGGGACGTTAGCTGCTTGGTTTTTGGTTGGTTTGTGTTTCACTCCGGAACCCCCCCAAAAAAAGGCTCGTCCCAAAATACAACACACACTCAATAATCGTCTTTGTAGTTATCTCTCTCTCTCTCTCTCTCACTCTCTCTCGCAAATTTTTTTGTTTTGAAAAGTTAATCTGGCAGATACAGACACTGCATACGTACGTCGGCAAGATTTTACAGGCACTTGGCAAAAAATATTGCCTCTAACACGGCGGCAAAGTAACTCTTCTCACTTCCCCGAGACTCGTGTGTCCGGATTGTTAACCGATACGGGTATGATTCGATAGTAATGTACAGTAGTCAGGGATCGGTGTGTGGCATTGTTGTCTCCTGATGTGACAATGAGTGTCGATTGTGGACTACATGATAAGTATTGATACTACTGAGTGTATCCCGCAACTAAGTCTGAACAGTCCCTGCGTATCATAAAGGAATCAATCTGAAGCCTAGTTTGGTAAATAATCGGAAATTATTTAGCGAATTTATTTATGCAAACATGAAAAGCGCAGCAATTATTTGTTCCAGGTCACTATTATGATCATAAGTAACCAAGAACAACAATCCTGAAAAATTCTCAGGCGTTTCAGATTAAATCTTTAAAAAAAATGACATTCACGTTGCTTGCGTCCTAGTTGCGAAACACTCGGTATACATTATTGCAGTTTTGTACCGAATTAAAACCAGTGTGATGTCACATCTAGGAGACAACAATTCACATCCGATGACACTCCATAAAGAAATGACATAACACAAAAAATGTGACAAAGCCACGAGGCGTTGAGGCGGTGACATCTCCCCCCAAAGGGATCATATGTCCTTATTATTATTATTATTTTGACTTTTTCAACAAACTCTTTCTCGAAAGAAGATTTTGATGAAAACAAACCGAAACGGAAGTTACCACCATGTAGTGTTGTCACTGAGGAGTCAAAACATATTTGCACCTCTTTAGTTTTTGTTTTGAAAAAAAAAAACCACTGCACTTGTTCGCTTTCAAGCTGATCACAGATCCGACTGAAAAAAAGCGATGTCCCCCCCGACACCCTGTAGGCGGGGATATGATTATTTTACAGGCGTGAGTGCAACAATCACGCCTGTGTTGGCGAAGGGGGAAGGGGCAACAATGCAGACTAGACAGATTTTTTTTTCTGTACATCAGAAGGCAGGACAAGGAAACTACAAAAAAAAAATGTTTTAAAAAAAGTGGATGGCACAGCCTTCCAAATTTGGCTGTCCGATGACAAAAGTCACTGCCACACACACACACACAAAAAAAACTGTAATGGCGGGTCAGTCCTCATGTTCTACGCACTGTACAACAAAAATAAAGTGCACTGACTTGTGATATCAGGGGTCATTAGAGGTTAAGGATAATTGAAAGGGGGGGAAAAATAATAATTGAGCACCTAAAACGTTACTGTGTATTGCACGTTGTGGAAATTTTTCGCTATCACTCCTAGTTTGGTATTTTTTTGGTTCACAGGTCCGCACTTTGGTTCTTTTTATTTGGGGGTACGTGGAAGGGGGCCTCAGTTTGATTAGAGGGTATGACTAGGTAATTAGGGATATATAGTAAGGTTGGCATCAGCTTCTTACTCTCTTTTTTTTTAAATTTCAATCGGTGGTGCTCGACTTCAGTCTGACATATCCTGGCCATTTTATTTTTGTCCACAAAATAAGTTCAGTTCAAGTATCGTTGCTCAACCACACTATTGCTCAGCTTCATTTGAATATTCACACATGAAATTAAATTGCAATTGGGGGGAGGATGCAAATGGAAGCTGAACAGAGTTGGCTCTCGACTGGAGGTACTGTTAACAATAATTATTTAACAGGATCGCCCACACTTTTAACTCAACGACGTACTGGTGACGCCACAAGCCAATGGCGGTAAAAGAGCAAATCGGTTCATTCGTTCGCCGCCGACGGTTCATGGTGCCACTAGTACAACACCATTAATAATCCAGCACTGTACGATGCTATGCAAGGCCTCAGAAGAAACGAATCGGCATAGACAATCCCTGATAGGTCGGCAAACTTAAAAATTTCAAATGCCATTAACAAGTCCAGCCACGTCAACAACGAAGGATTGCTTCGGTTCCAAGCAAACAGTTATGTACAGAATACGTTGCAACCCTTCACATTAAAGCTAGTATAACTAGTCTAATCGCCAGTTCCACCTTTTTTAAAACTGTTAGTTAAGCCGGTTACCAGAGGGAATCAGAGCCAACAGGAAATGTGCCAAGAGACACCCTCTGCTATTGTTGACATTTTTTTTTGGCAACAACACTAACCAAAAGGTTAAGTTAAACGCATTTCTGATAGTTAGCTTAACTGGCAGTTATTTGTGGTGAAACCAGCTCTAAGAGCATTTCATATGAGCATCCAAGGTGCTCCCCCCTTTAAAAAAAAAAAAAATCTCACCCATGCCTTTTAACTGATACAACAACACAATTAACTAACACAAATGACACGTTTGAAACTATATGTTTTGAAACTATTTCGTCCACACTTTGTTCGAAGAGGAAAATCTAACACATGGAGCTGGATTCATAATAGAAAAAAAGAAGGTAACTCCTGTTCAATCACAGTATATTTGGTTAGGTTAGGTTTTTTTTGGGATGAGCTGAGGCAACTAAGGCCACAAGGTTTGGGTTGAGATGGAGAGGAGGGACAGTGGGAGGCACAGATAGTATACCAAGAAACAGGAGTAAACAGACGTACCTCTTTTTTAAAAATGAATCCAACCCTTGGGAGGACAAAACAAGTATCAAAGTACGGAGGAAAAATTTGTAGAAAAATTATAAAAGTGCATAACTCTTGTAGAAAAACGTCCAGATAACGTCAAGAGGTACTATACCGAGCAAAAATATCCGGGACAAATGGTTGCTTTCATTTTTTGGAGAATCCGAGGCAACCCAGGCCATGAAAGGTTACATTGTCCGGATCTTTTTGTCTGATACAATACAAGTGGTCCCTATACAAAAATTTGAAGAAAACATCTGATTACAAGACTGTACATTGTAAGCGACAAAAATGCACAAGCCAGCAGACAGCCTCGAAATAATAATAATAATAATAATAATAATAATAATAATAATAATAATAATAATAATAATAATAATAATAATAATAATAATAATAATAATTCACGCGCGTGTGATATGAGCACCAGACTGGTGTTATGTACACATGAGTACAACTTGACACGCGTGACGTACCACAGCATACTTGTGACTAAAAAATATAGAAATCTCTTTGCCCCAGCAGAGTCCACCCTGTACACATACAACTAAAATATATTTTTAAGATGTGAACTCTATATCGCGCAATCTGATATTTTGCCGCGCCAAAAAAATAATAATTCGCGACATTCTCACCCAGCATTTGGTCTGATATGCATCAGAAAAAAAAATTGCATGAAGAAAAAAATAAATTGCAAGCACCACTTTTTTTTCTCATTATGTTCATCAGCCAACAGAGCCTGACGAATTCAGGATTTTGCGAATCCAGTGCTAATATTGCTGTCAAATTTTTTTATTAATATTGCAGCTGTACTGGTACCGTTATGCACAAATTTGGCGAACAATTTCTTTGGAAGTACTGTCAAACTTGGTGATTTTGTGGCAGATGGGATGAGATTGTGCCAGCAGATTTTTGGACAACAGTGGCACCAGGCGTAAACTTGCGAATTTAAGCATGGTTCATGGTCAAGGTTGGCAATGACGAGTAAAATTCGCTGTAGGGCGCCCTGTTGTCTCAGAAAAATATGCTGGCACAATCTCACCCCACCAAGTACAATCTCACCCTAATTGACGGTACGTCTGGGGTGTGACTCCAGGCAGCCAATTTGAGCAGCCAATTATCGCATACTTGGATTCGCAAAATTGCGAATATGTATCCCGACCGACAGATCGAGCAAGAGCAACAAATAGTCCAACCTCCTACAGGGAAGGGCGGAAGTGCGGGTAGAGGTGTTGGGGTTGGGGTGAGGTTGAGTGCGCTGGGGATGATGGCCCCCTGCTGGGCCCCCTGCTGGGCCCCCTACTATTTGGCCCCCTGCTGGGCCACGACTCGGAAGACCCGCCCGCGTCGGTCCTGCCCGCACTTTGGGGCAGCCCCGGGGCGGTGTCCTCCTTGTCGTCGTGGGCGCTGTGTTATTTGTAGGGCGTCGACTCCTTGTGGAAGGTGTCCGATCTGGGCATCAGCCCCGGGCCCGTTGCCCCGGCCATTCCCCCACCGCCCGCGCCCCTAAAGGGCAACGAGATGCCGGGCAGGGCCGCGGCGGTGAGGGCGCCCCCGACGCCCAGGAAAGAGTCCTGCGAGGAGAGGAAGCAGTTCTCGGACTTGGGCCTGGGCATAGTAGCCTTTACCAATGCCCGACCCAGCTCCGTCATCTCCCTTGACACGTCATGCGTCATCGACTCCTCCGAACTTGTCTGCTCGTGTTCCGCCTGCTCCGACAGCGCCGTCACAACAGCGTTCAGCGTCTTCGACTCCGACGCAAAGTCGTTGTCGTCCGGATGGCTCACCATGTTCGGGTTCTTGCCGATCTTGTTCAACCTGGAAACAGGCAGGTGTTAGACCAGACACACTTTCCAACCCACAGACATAAGCGTGATTCGAGTACACTTTTTCTCATTGACAAGGAACAAATTGGACAACAACGACACAGAATGGTGTCAATCTCATTTCTCGTTCCCAAGACAAGGCACGTTTACACCACAGGCCCATTCCCACTGGCCGTCTTGTCTACTGTCGCGTTGACGCCGCCGACTAATCGCCGAACAATCGCCGACCAATAGCGGGCCATCGCAGTCGAAGAGGCAGCCGTAAACGGTCGTCGACAAAGTCTGTCAAACTGTGTGACTCCTTCGTTAGGAGGTGGGACAAAGGGTTAGGCCTAGTAAGTGGCTAGGCCTAGTAAGTGGCTAGGCCTAGTAAGTGGCTGGGCCTAGTAAGTGGCTGGGCATAGTTCCATGTGGCGCTGCCTCCTATAGCCGGGCGGGCATGTCACATATCCAAATTAAGTTTCAGCAATAGCTAAACGACCAACATAATTTCCCTTTGAAATCTGATAAGTCAGATGTTTTTTTGATGCTGTAATGTACTAGCTTATCTGGGGTTTTTTTTTTTTTTTTGAAACCTAAAATAATTTTGTTTAGGCCTAATTACGTCGCTTTTTACATGCCAGCCAGCCCTGGAATCGACTCTTTCATCTTCACCCTCTAATTACAGTAATTGCGGGTTCTTGTATGCAAAAATTCCATTTGGAGTAATGGCAATCACGTCATAATCAAGACTGCGTTGCTGCACACACAAAAAAAGGCGGGACGATTCATTAATTAGTGCTAATTATCAGCGTTATCAGCAACTCTATAAAAAAAATGTCAACGTTGAACTTTTTTTTGAAGTATGTCATTTTTCTGCGCATAAAAGTGCAGGAACAATTGGATGTGTCAATTCCGGGGTCTCTGGTGTTTGCTCCGGTGTAACGAACTCGATTCCGGTCTGAGCCAAAGGCAGCAGAAAGGAGAGTCCGGAGCCAAAGCCTACCAAAGCAAATAGTCGAGAAATAAAGTAAACAAGTGGGAACCGGAGTTGATATCTGGCTCTCTCAAGATGAGAACCGGATTTCTACTCAAACAACACCCATCCTCTCTTTCTCAAAAAAAAGGGGGGGGGGGGGAAGCTATCACGTAAAGTCTTTCTCTAGAAAAAATGGCAGAAAAGTGTTTGACAACTTAAAAAAAACCAGTTTAAAAGATTACCCCGTTTTTAAACGCAATAGTCGGTGCAGATGTTTGCATTAAATGCGCCGGATATGCGGGGCCATAAGCAGCTTAACATGTACGGTGCAGCCGGTTGTGAAACTAATCCGGGTTCCGGAAGTTTTTTTTAGACTTTCACTATTTTGGCAGGAGTTTTGCTGAAAATCCGGTGTTCCGCGAAAATCTGCGGCCATTGTTGTTCACAAGAGATGTCTGCAAAAGCTCCTGGCAGTCACGCAGCCAGCTATGCAAGAGAGGCTTTTGGGTTGCCCTGAATAGTCAGGATACACACATAATGATCCTGAACAATCTTCAAAAGTAGCCGTTGCGAAAACTTGGCAACCCTGCTCGGACTGTGGACGTAGTTCCAAATCTCACATAGATGGCGCACACTACTGATGACTCACCGCGGACAAACTGAGGCAAATTCCATATCACACAACTCAACACTTATCTTCCTTCTAAATGGGTAGAATATTTTCGTCGCACTGCTAGTTACTGCTAAGTAACTAGCAGTGAAATTCCATCCATAGTATTTCTCTCCATCGGATGTTTGTCCGACCTGATAGTACCGCGCTAGAGGCCTATTCACCACGTAGCACTATTCTTGACGCATAGATGGCGCACTCTTCCCTTGCACACTCCTGGCACTCTCAAGTCATGCGGATGAAAGTGGTACTATCAGGTCGGGCAAACATCCGACGAAGAGAATAATCGGATTAAGGCTTGTTTACGCCATCACGAATTGAACTTCGGTCGCACGACCGACAAAAATAGGCAAAAGATTTTGTCGGTCGCAAAGCGTCTGGTCGTGCGACCGAGACTCAAATCGTGAGGGATTTAGAAAAAGGATTTTCGGACTCGGTTAGCTTCGTAAGTGAACCTGGCTCGGTTCTGTGTGAACGGTTACCTTTCTGCAGCGACGCTCTCCATGGTACGCCTCATGAGCGGGTACTGGTCTAGCACGATGTTGAAGTGTTCAACGGACAAGGAGAATAGATTGCAGTACGTCTCTGCCCTGACACTCGCAACTCTTCGAGCGTTGGTCAGCAGACATATCTCCCCGAAATATGACCCGTCGCTGAGGCTGGTGGCCACCTCGCCGTTGGACATGACGATGTCCACGATGCCCTCCTGGATGAAGAACATCTTGTTCCCGATGGTACCTTCCTTGATGATAATGTCGCCCGGCTGGAAGACTTCGTACTTGAGTTTGGTCACCACGTCCGACACAAAGTTAGCATCCGCATTGGCGAAGAAAGGGACGGACGCCACCAGAGAGCGGCAGTTATAGTTCACCACGTCCTCCCTCAGCTTCTCCGACAGCTCGCCCAGGATCGCCTCTTCGTCGAAAAACTTCCCTTGGTACCTGTGCTCGAAGTACTCCGTTATCCGGGTCCGCATCTCACGAGGAAGCTTCCGGTACGCCATGTACTCCTCCACTTGTTTTAGCTGCGTGGTGGGAATTGACATTTTGTTAGAAACCCTGGCACTCCTAACTCATCCTTATGGAGACCCCCGTGAGCTTATTTCCTCCCACCTGTAGAGAGGCAGTGTTGCCGCTACGGCGCTGGTGTCGCTCCTATAGTGATGGGAGAGACACCAGCGCCGAAGCGGCAACCACACTCCCTACGTGTGGGAACTGATGAGTGCAAGCTGTAGATTACTAGTGTGACCGTGCTACCTTCCGATTAATGGGTATGAAACAGGTATGAAATTACCGCTGTCTGTAAGAAATTTGAGTCTTGAGCATTGCAGTGTAAGTGCGCTGTAACTTGATCAGTTACATGGCTCCACCTTTTACCCTCCCAAAAAATGTAATTAGTGGCGTCTAAGTTGCCAGGACTAGAAGCAAAACTGGGTCAAGTTTCAGTTAGAACCAAGGAAGAAGGCGTTGAAGAAAAAAAAAGAAAGTTTCGGTTCAATATTTTTTGACCCCTTTTGGGGGTGTGGGGTGAACTAAATCGTGCCTGGCACTTCAACGGAGCAGGATGGAAGGCATGGACGGGACTAATCGAATTGCCAAAAGAGTAACACAAGAACTTTTGGGTGGAGGGAGAGGGGGGGGGGGGTCATACTTTCGGAGCCGCCAAACGGTTACTGGAAAGTAACCTGATCCCGATTCTGTTACCATTAATCATCGTTTAGAAGTTGTCAGTAGCAATCAATTGAAAATTATTAACGAGAGACTTGGCAACACTGTAGTACCATATGGCGCATTACTTTCTGCCCACTACTGGTGACTCACCGTGGACAAACAGAGGCCCATACAATTATATACGATGTTCCAAATTCGTGGGTCGTTTTTATAACTGATATCACCCGATAGTAGTTATTTTTGTTTAGCTTGTTGTGCCCCAATCCAGTCTCCCCATTACTCCCAGGGGGGTCGAATATAGCAGTTGCTATCAAATGGGGCACCTGGTTTAATAGGGGCACAACAAGGCGATATCAGTTATAAAAAAAAGCGACCCATGAACTTGGAACAGCCAAACGAGTTGCCAAAATTTGGCAACACTGCCCGGCCCGGCCCCACTTGGACGTAGTACGAAATGCCACTACTAGTTGGCGCGCAGGCTTCCTCTCTGCACACTACTGCCGCTCTTAAGGGGGTAAGTAGTACACACTACAGTCCTTTAAACGAGAGAACGATCTGACGAGCTGTGCTTTCTGATCATGCGCAGTAGTATGCTTGCAGAGCGTTTCGGGTACATGATTGGAGGGAAGAGCCGGGTGGAGGCGGAGCTGAACGTGACATCATATCGTTCTTGCGTTTAACGGGCATGCACGTTGGTGATGAGTCACCGATCGGACAAATCGCAACAGGGCGCTATAAACAGCGTACATTGAAGTGTGTGCCAACCTCTGACAGCTACAGAGAGTGAACCTGTTGTGTCCTGTCATTACTGAACGGGGAAAGTGACTACATGCACCTAGGTGATGAGTCAAGGCGTTTCTGTGCATGGTAATTTTTGTGGCAATACCTTCTCCCGGTATTGTCTCCTGGAAGAGTCAAGGCTCTGGATGAGGTTTGTTGCGTGGCCCAGGAAAAGGGCGTAGCAAGTGGCCCCGCTGATCATGGACAGCATGGTGAGCCACATGTCGGTCAAGGACTGCGGCGGGAAGCGACCGTAACCGATGCACAGCATGTGAGACATCGCTTTGAACAGCGCCCAAGAGTATTGCTCTAACCAGAAGGCTTCCTGTGAAGAAGAAAAAAGAAACAGAAAACGAGTGAAAATATAGGTCAGTTAAGTGCCAAAAACTACATAACCGGTTGCAAAATTAATCACAACAGCAGACAAGCAACCACGCCCGTTTTGGTTGCACGCTTCAGCTTCTTATCGTCGCATGTGTACGAGTAATAGGTACGTGCACGTAGGCCATGAAATGTACAGGAGACAGTATAATGCCGAGGTTAGCTGGAAAAATTGCATCCGTGTAAGTTATCTTTTGCATACAATTTATTGTGAGCTTGAATGGTTTCAACGAAGACATTTTTGTCAGTGTTTGCTACCTCTTGAGCAATGTCATTCCCACAAAATGTATGAATCTGCTAAATATTGGCACAGATTATGGGCTGTATAATACGTATAAATTGCGAACTATTTTCCAATCTGGGTACTGTAATCTGCAAACTATTAAAAATGAGCATCATTACTGAGTCTCTTATAGAGTATCAATTTTAATGCTCTTTAATACTGAATGCTTTTAGCAACTAAAGAGCATTTAAAAATTCTCCATTTTGATGCTTTTTTAAATGCTTTGTGATTTACAAAAATTGTTCGCACTTTATCGCCTTGCAAGTATGATCACGAAGCAGAACTTATTCAGCCATTCCCCCTATAATAATAGCCTTATTTTTTTCGCCTCTGGAACGCTCCGGAAGGAGAATGGTCCATGATGCGAGTGCTGCCACCTTCTGATCGCGGCCGAAAGATGGAAGGACCCCTGGTGAGTGCTGCTACCTTCTGATCGCGGCTTAAAGATGGAAGGGCCCCTGGTGAGTGCTGCCACCTTGCCAAATTTTGGCTACGGGTGCGCTAGTCTCTAATATTAAAATCCTTGCGGTGTTTGACCGAGCCCCCTGATTGGTCCGCCGCATATTGTTACCGCCACCTCCCCATTGGCCCGCACCCTAGGAAAATGCGAGCGGAGTTCCTAGTAAGTGGATTAAATATGTAAAAGTATGATTCTGAGGTTTCTTTTTGAGGAAATGAAGTGGGACAGATATTTATTTTTAAGGCGTTAAACACACTCTTCCTTTGCCCCGATCCTTTTTATTAGGAGCCAAGTCGGGGAAACGTTAATCACGACGTTTTCCAAAGCCCCGCGCGTGTGTTGTTTCCAGCCGAGCGGAAGGTAAGGCGGTGAGCATGCAAATGAGACGTTCCTGGTAAATGCCTGCTGTCTGCAGTAGAAACGTGGCCTTAATTACAGGAGAGGACATCAAGAGTTGGAGAAGCCAAAGGCCATTTACCACATCAGCCCTGTTGCTACAAAGTCAAGGCGTATCAGACTACTTTCTGATTGTCACTGCGATTACATATTGAAATACACTAATTTAAAAAAATATTATATTGACCTGGAGTTCGTTGATGGCGACCCAGGAGTTGGCGGGGAACCCCTGCAGCATAGGCACGAGGAACTGGAGGCATCCGGACCAATGGCCGATCAGCAACATCATGCAGATCAGGTTGAAGATCCGCATGAACACACTGGCCATGTTCAGAAACTACGATTTCGCCCAAAGAAATTTGTGGAGGAAAAAAAAACAATTGCGGAGAGGGAAAAATAAAGAAAGGAGGAAGAAATATGTCAGTTGCACACTTAATTGCACGGCGTGTCTCTCTCACTCTGTGTACTGTACAGCGTGAAAAGTAGTGAGAGTGACTGTGTGTCATAAATATACCCACTGATGATGCAGAAGTCTTGGTTGAAAAATTTCGCGAACGATTATTTAGTAAAATTAAAATATTCGAATTTTTTTTTCCAGTAAGGTGAAAGAAAATGTTGGACCTGGTATGGATCGTAAGGGATTGGTTTTAAAATTGTAAAAAAGCTACATGCATGGTCAACTAGCAATAAAAATATGAAGAATATTTTTTAAAAAATGAATCGAGAGTTATTTATTTTGACAGCGTTGCCAAATTGAAATATCATGAAACCTTTATGTAGAGATATTTTTTAATCAGCCACACGATCAGAACTAGTCTAATAAGTGCAGGTGTTGAACGTGCAAAATGTGCGTTACCTGTTCCACTCATTACCTGTATCCGCAATCCACATCCTCCTCCTCTTCCCCCACCCACTTCCCAAAATAAGAAAAGTGTGTAATAAATTGTGGCTAGTAATTCACAGCCACATATTAGCAACCATTGCTAAAAAAAATTATCAAATAATTTGCTCCTTAATATAATTTTAGTAGTTAGCTGGTATAACAGCTGAAATTAGCAATAGTTGCTAATTCACAGTAGCTCACAGTGCAGCTCCAGCCTCGTAAAAACTTTGTGTGTGTAAAAAAGTGTGTTATACGTACGTGATAAAAGAATAGACCACCTAGACACACAACACAGCTGTCTACAAAGCTCTGTTCATAATCTAGCTGGTCCATCTTCCATGCAGCCTATTTCTATAGGATAGAAACTGTAGGGTGTTAAGCTATAGATGTGGGAAAATACCCACCGGTGTTTGTGGTCAGGACAGTGACAAAACCATGCAAGGCCACACAAAAAGGTGGGGGGGGTTGAGGGGGTCAAAGGAGGGAAGGATTTTTTAAAAAAGGTCCGGCCAATATACAACAAAACGACCGCTTTTTTTAATATATAAAAAAATTTGTTGTTATTAATTTGCTTCTATCACCATGATTATGTAAAAAGGTCCATGCAAATAATGTGAGTGTGCTCTGAGCCCAAAAGCACGGATTGGGTGTGTTAGTTACCTTGAAAATCAGATCGTTCATGGCGAATCTACGCTTCTTTTTGCCTAAGACTTCCATGCTGTAGCGGCGTTGCCTATCACGGCGCTTTTTGTGAAGATTCTGCAAAATCTAGAAGAGAAGCGAAACACAGAAGTAGAGAGAAAGGTGGAGAGCAGCAGGACGAGGAGCAGGAGTTTCAGGTGAAAAAATTTCTTTTAATTCTTTCTTTATGTAAGAGAGAACAACATAGAGAGAAAGGCTGTCAGCGGATTAATTTAATTCTTTCAAAATTCGTTTTTTTTTTGAAATGGTTTTGCAAGCGTTTTTTTGGATTCTGTTTCCGCTGCACCAAAAAAGAGACAGAGAGATATATACAAAAAATAATAACATCTGACACCATGTCTCCAGAAGGGCGTTTAGTACGACAGGCAGACCTACTGTAGGTTGGCTCCTCTGGTTTTCTCTCGCCTGGCTCACGTGGCTCACCATTGGCTCACTCTTTCGCATATTCCGCGCGCTCTCTCTCTCAAACGTGTTTTAACTGGCTCTGATTCTCTTCCTGTCAACGAGAGCAAATAAACTACAAAAATATCGTCGCTCACACATGGACAGTAGGTCGTTTTTTTAAATAAAAAAACCCTAAATTAAAAAAAAAAAATCGTTGGATATTTTGTAATCAACGCCGTAATTTTTTTTCCATGTTATTTTTGCATCGGAAAATATTTCACACCCTTAACTGCGCCTATATTCCTACAGCTATTTCTGCGCCATAAATTTTTTTGTGGGAGGCACGTCCCAATGTCTATAGAAGGTGTTTTTATAGGTCGGATTATATCGCATATTTTTTTTGTGGATACTTGGATAAGGACAGCACGTGAGCAGCACACACAGAGAATAGGGCGATAGAGCGATAGACAGAAAGAAATGTGTGGAAAAAAACACGTGCATGCTGACAGGTATTTGATTAATGTCCATCGTCAGGAACCAGAGTGAAGGACTTGACGAAGAGAAGGCCTGTCCATGGTACTAGTCACCCAGGAGGAGACAGAGACAGAGGTTTGACAAGGGGGGGTGGATAAAAGTTTGGGCACTACTCTGCTGCCAGCACATAATGGACCACAATGATCTACTGTTTACTAACAGAAAAATAATGTTGTCTACGACACTGTTACAGGACACCCTGATCATCACGTATAATTATATATAATATTTTTTTCTCAAAAGTTCGTCACTTGTTCAAAAAATTCCCCCACTTTTGTGAGGAAGTCATGCGAATGAGCCAAAGAATTGGAGAGAGAGAATTAAAAGGTATTTTTTTTTTGTTCATGCATAGAAATAATGAAACAACGGTCGACGGGAGGATCGTGTCAAGTGCAACACAAAAAAGGTGAGGTTGCCCACAGCCAAATGAAAAAAAACTACTAATAGGATATATACAGCTTGAGTATTGTGCAACAAACGTGTGGTGCAGAAAGTGAGATACGCACGCATTCAATAGTGTGGGCAGAAACTCCTCAAACGGGACACATGCTGGCTCCGTCATCATCATCATCATCATCATCACCATCCAATGATAATATAATATTTACACAAGCACATTGAAAGAACGGGCGAGCACTGCATCTACTATACGTACAGGGCCTAAAAATGCCTTTTTCAGCATTTCGTCAGCTCGTCATCCCACAGCTTCACAGAGGGAAACGGATTATCACAACAATTTTTTTTTTGTCGCAACATAAATAATTTGTTTTTAATTTTTTTTTAAAGGCACAACCGATTTTGTTATAAAAAATATTAAATGTGAGAAACAGACCCATCGAACAAATTTTGAGTATTTTTTAGGCCCTTTCTATCGAACACGCACAAGTTACAACACACCAACATGAGCACGAGTTGAGAAAAGACATTTCTTGGCATTTCGGGGCCTACCAGTAGAGTAACTTTTCCAATTTTGTAAGGAAGAAATGGGATAGTGAGAAGAAAAAAGACGTGTGAAAAGCTTCGAGTAGGGGAAAAAATTGATGAAAATGTAATCTTCGCTACTCTACAACCATCACTAACTACATGTACTTATTTTTGTTCATATAAGAATTACAAGCAAAAATGTGAGATAGAGAGATGGTGAAACACTTGGACTCGTAAGGCAAGACTTCCTATTTTAATTAAAAATGAATAAAACTATTCGTATGAACATGTCACACCTAATCGACATTATCACACGAATGGCAACCCTACATTTCTTTTCAAATCTGATTATATTTTTGGGGGGGTTCATCGCCACCAGCCATCGCATCTTGATGCAAAAAACCAAACCAGCAACAACACAAACAACGCGCGAATTAATCTTAACAACACGCCATTTCATATTTAAAAAAAACTTCATCAAGTTTACTTTCCTCCAGTAAAAATGCAAAGAAGCGCTAAAAAAGCCCTTGCTGCGAACCCGAATGTCAATTTGGCAACGCCGCATCATTCACTGGACTGTCACATCTAATAAAATAAAATATTTAAAAAACATAACGATGATAACGAGTGGAGAAAGAACGCATCTCCCCCACATGCTTTCGAGTCACCTTTGACCTCATCAGCCGACTTTAAAAAAAAAATACAATTAAAAAAAAATCATCCCGGCGACCATTCAAATCATATAAGAAAACAATTTCTAAAATTATTTATTGCTCGATATAGATTCATGCATCATCATGATTCCCACCTATAAACATGTGGCGTGAAAATGCAAGTTTTTGATTAGTATTTTTTTTTGGAGTTAAGTGTGTATTTTCTTTCAAAAAAAATTATATCGTAGTTATGTCGCCGCATGCACAACTCGCTTCTCTTTCCTCCTCAATTTTTTCCGCATTCCCCTTTTTATGATCACTAATACGCAGATTTTTTTTTTTGGGTGTGCTATAAGTAAAGGAAAAGAAAAGCACTATAATGAAACACACGACAGTTATTCCGACTAAAAAGTACCACCACCTTCTATAGAATTGGGACAATGTGTGCTGCCACTTTTTCCAACTATTTTTTTTTTTGGAGTTTGTCGTAACGATTCCAATTACTGAAAAAGGGTTCAACTCGATGTTCAAATTGGAGCTATTTTCGGTCCAAATTTGTCGAAACGTAGAGACATTTTTTTGGGGTCATTTTGTTCGTTTTATTACACGATGACGTTATATTACAGTAATGTAACGCAAAAAGTATCGCGGTTAGGAACATATCCAAGTCCCATTGAACTATTGAGAATAAACATTGAACAACTTCCTGAACCTTTGAGAATATTTCCAACTGTCAAAATGAATATGGCTTTGAAACGAGAAAACCAATATTTATTATAGTGACTGTTAAAAATGTTAAAATTTCGTTTTAGAGCCGCTTGTAACATTGCTCCGTAAAACATATTCACTGAGGGTTTAAAACACTGGCGCAACCGGCTCGCACCACAGTAGAGGCTATACTCCGACTACCAGTTCTAAAATATTAGATGCATAAAATATTTTTTGAATCAAGAAGAATATTATATCGTGCTCCGAGCTTTCTACTGTATGTATAGTGAGGAAAAAAAAGAAAGTCACATAATCCGAACATTCAAAAAAATTCGGGGCATTCCAAGTAAACTATTGCACGATGCAACCATGCTAATATTAAGAACAAGAATTAAATAACAACCGACCCATTGAAAAACATGGATATCTGCATGGATGTTCGTAGAGCTTCATATGGACACCAATAGGACACCATATGATGCCCATATTGATGTTACAGATTTTCCTTATGGATATCATACCAATCTTTATACGGATATCATAGATTATCCATACGAATATCACATATTCTCCATAAGGATATCATAGATTCTTCATTGGATATCATAGATTCTCCATATGAATATCATAGATTCTCCATATGGATATAGATTCTTCATAGGATATCACAGGTTCTCCATATGAATATCAGATTCTCCATAAGAATATCACAGATTCTCCATAGGAATATCACCTATTCTCCATAAGGATATCATAGATTCTCCATATGGATATAGATTCTTCATAGGAAATCACAGATTCTCCATATGAATATCACAGATTCTCCATATAGATATAGATTCTTCATAGGATATCACAGGTTCTCCATATGAATATCACAGATTCTCCATATGAAAATCATAGATTCTCCATATGAATATCACAGATTCTCCATATGAATATCACAGATTCTCCATATGAATATCACAGATTCTCCATATGAATATCACAGATTCTCCATATGAATATCACAGATTCTCCATATGAATATCACAGATTCTCCATATGAATATCACAGATTCTCCATATGAATATCACAGATTCTCCATATGAATCTCATGGCTATTTCGCTCATTGAAATTTCTTAACAATCAGCTTGGATATCCAAACAGATATTTTTTCCTACCCCCCACCCAATGATGTAATTGTTATGAATTGAGAGAGAGAGAAAAAACCAACCCGCGGGTACTTTTTAGCCAGGAAAAGAGTCGAGAAAGAAAGAGACTTGGTTGTATATAGTTCTGCTTTTAAAAACAAATAAATGATTTGATATTTTGGGGAGAGAGCAAGTAGAGAGAAAGAGAGAGAGAGAGAGATGTGTACTTTACCTACGAAAACTTAGGCCTATAGGAGGAGCCTAGTACTACACGGCAGTGCGCAAGAGCGGAAGTATCCTTACATAGACTTCCTCCCATTGGCTGACGTATCGCACCAATCTGGAGAGCCTGAGAAGGCGCACCAAGCTCAACAGCTTGGCCAGACGCAGGATCCGCAAGGCGCGGCCTGCGTGAAGGATCTGGAAACTCTCACTAAAGTCCTGCGGAGGAGACATACAATCGCACGCATCACCGTCACAAGGTTACGCACTGTATCCCCACGGCTCTGTCGCCAACACCCAAACTACTCAAGCCACATAACCCAGCCAAAAAATGCCAATCAATCTCATCAATAACAACACTCCTTCTACTTATATACAGTATGTACAGTACAACAACTAGAATAAACCATTCCGAGCAAGACCATGCCGAGCTTTTGAGTGTGCTCAGTGAGATCTGTTTTGTCACGCTCCTCACTAGAAGGCAGTTGCGTCTTGGTGGGGAGAGCTCTTTTTGTAGTCAGTCGTGTGACGGCCTGGTCGTAATACATAGGTGCTCCTAACCTGTGCATTATTGGACCACGACCATGAGTGACATTTCTGGGTCAGGAGGAATAACCTGGGGAGGTCAAACATCACAGTTTGTTTCTAAGAACAAGATGGCTCAGGTTCTTAGGTTCAAACAAGACGCAACTTATTCCAGGGCAGACTCAAAAGTTCGACAATATGGTCTTTTAACCCTTTCCGGGGCTGTGGCTTTTTAAAACATTTTCCCCTATTTCATGTTCAAGTGCGTAACATGTACCTTTTTATAAATATGACTCAGTTTTAACTATAAAGATGAGCAGGGTGTCAAAAACTGGACGTCTTGCTTTAGCTGTGATGTGAAGCAAGACTTTCAGTTCTGGCACCAGCTCTTTAAAGTTGAATTATAATGAATAATTATTATTGCACTGTGTTCCATGTTTTCAGTTCATGTACTTGGGGAAACCTTGTTCTCAAATCTACCAAGCCAAAACTATGCGAATTGATCATCTTATTTGCATCAATATGGAGGAATCCTAAGGCGTTAACATAATTCCTTCATGTTGATCATTCAGCCAATCAATCCAATTGTTTGGGTTGGTGTCAAAAGCAAGGTTTCGCCATCTGAGGTACCATCTTCAGATGAACACCTAGCATTAGAAAGAAAGATGTCCGGATAACCTGGAAAATATTTCCATAGGATATCTTTCCTTGTCGCTACGGCAATCGACAGAAGATGACCAATAACATGTCACAACGCAAAAGAACAATTTTGGCGGACGCGCTTGTTGACAAGCGAATCGGTAACAATCCAAGAAGCAGTATCCATCCAAAAAAAATTAAACAAATTCCCATTCAAAATTTCTTGGATATTTTTTTCTCCAAAAAGCAATCAAACTATTTAAAATCCAAAGAAAATGTGCACAAACTTCCAATCATTTGTCGTGTAGTGGTTTTTTTTTTTAAATCGTTTCTGAAAGGGTTAAAAGAGAGATAGAGACCAGATACCAGTCGTGCAAAATGAAAATATGTACAACAAAAATACCCATACAAAAACTCAAAAAAAATAAAAGTAACTAATATTCTGAACACTTTTTGGACAACACTGCAGCGTACTGTCACGATACGATACGTCCACCTATTTCTTCCTCCAAGGGTCACACACATTGCAACCAAATTAATTTAATGGTTTTTTTTTTAAATTGTTAAATTCTCTACCCTTGGAGGGAGTGACACTCTACACATGTAGGGGATTGGCCCAGGCTGGACCCAATCATGGAGCCTCCATAAAATTCCAGGCCCTCATCCTCCTGCGTTGGTGTCCAACCTGGAGGCCACTACTCAATGTAAGAGTGGACAGCCGTCCAGCTAGAAGTCCCCTCGTTCCAAAAAGGCCAGCTGAAAAGTTGCCCACCGAATACATACTAGAGGAGTAGGGAAGACGGAGACAGCTTACCCGTCTCACCTGATTAAAAATAAGGAAGATGTAATCAAGGGGAATGGATGAGATGAGATCTAGGAAGAACCAGGTCTTCAGGTAATGCCTGGCTATGATCTTCGGATCCAGGATCACCTGCTCAGAGTTGTCTTGCTGCATGATACCTGTCGAGACACAGAGATAAAATATTGTTAGTCACGAATTTTATTCATTTTAAACGAATACTGGCAAATCACGCGAATGTGATTCGAGTAGACTTTTCTCATTGGGCAGCCGGGAAATGAGGCGAGAGAGCCTCGAGGAACCAGCACATTTTCCCGTTTATACGTACTATGAGAGATGAGAAAAATTATTAAAATGTGCAGGCAGTGCGACCAGGGACCAGGCGCAAGTGTTGTGGTTTCGGAATTTAATTGCTCCTACGTAATATTCGACTTACGCATATCTACTTACGTAAGTCGACTGCCTGTATACAGGGTGTTAATCCTAAGCGTGTCACCAGAAAAGGTGGTGGTAGAGGGCGCAGGTGTGAGCATTTTTGCATAAGGAACTAGGGGTCGGAAACGCACCCTCACCGAGTTACGCCCCTTTCAAGTTTGCGGCAGGCAGTGTGCAAGACTCGGTGAGGGTGTGTTTCCGATCCCTAGTTCCTTATGCAAAAATGCTCACACCTGCGCACTCTACCACCACCTTTTCTGATGACACGCTTAGGATTAACATCCTGTATAATTGGTTATTTTTTTACAAAATTGAAACCGCTGATATGACAACTATAATTGACCAATATAGCCCGTGTGGTCAGGCTAGTGTCCGTCACGCGAAGTGCATCAATGTCCTTGAGAATGAAGCTTGAAGGTCGGACGACCAAAATCATGTTCGGATTTGTGCAGATAAGACGGCGTCTATTGAGTCCTGTCCCTTCCTCCTGAGGAATCAATCCTTAAGATGGGGAGCCCTTTTCCTAGCCACCCATCTTCCTTTTCAGTAGTTTGGGCCGAAAACTAAATAAGTGGGATGTGACAGTGCCTCTTGGTTCCCATCGGTCTGGGATGATCCAAGTGTAAAGTGAAAGAAGATGCAGCTCTCCTCTAGCTTACCTTTCCAATATCTTTGGGAATGCAAGGGAGAAGAGGAATCCACATTGGTGCACTTTGGTCCTCAAGCCTCTGACACACTACGTCTTCAAATAAGAGAGCGGGGTCCCCCATCCCCGGAGTGTCAACTTGGTCTTAGGAGTTATTATGCCTCGGCTTGGGAGAGACCTTGCATTGCTAAGCTGCTCTTTCAGCAGGAACCGTTATGACGACGTCGCATTTCCGCAAAGTTCAGTTAAGGAATAGTCAAATTTGCGCGATTTTATGGGGGGTTTTCAAGCCTTCCTCTCAATAATATCTGACCATAAAAATAGTGACACTAAAAAGTGTCAAGTTTAGTTACCTTTGAAACAGCTTGAAAGACAAGTTTTTCGCGGAAATTATAGTGATGTAGCTCGAGAGGTCTGCTACATTACTAATTTCCGTGAAAAAACTTTTGATTTTTAGTGCCACTATTATTAGGGCGATCAAGTGAGCCTCCAAGAGCGTGATTCGAGTAGACTTTTTCTCATTAGGCAGCGGAAAATGAGGCTGAAAACCCCCGATTAGAAATCCTTGAAGTTAAGAGAGTCGCCAACTTATTATATGGGAGGTCGTCTCTGATTAGCTGGAGTCTTTTTATGGAGTGTTTATGTGCCATATGGGGCCGCCATCTTGAATTTCTGTGAGGAATTCTAAAACCGTGGAAATGGTGGCTGGCTCTGACGTCACGGCTTCTGGCTGCATCCAAATTGTGCGAGAGCATTGGAACTACAATCGTGACGTCAACGGTTTTAGAATACCACGGAATACCGCTTTCACAGCAATTCAAGATGGCGGCCCCATATGACACGTAAACACTCCAAAATTACTCCAGTCAATCAGAGACTACCATACATAAGCCTCTCGAGCCTCTCTAGAGTGAACCCGGAAACCCGAAAGTGGTGGGTCACCGTAGGTTTACCATGGAACCTATTTTGGTCATGCTGAATCCGAATCCGAAAACCGTTTGTCGCTATCTCATTCGGTTTAGGCCCTGATACCTGTCCACAGACAGACGGACATAGCCGTTCTATAAGAACTTTTCCGATGAGAACTCACAAAAAAATTGTTTCTAACAATCATACAGAAATCACTTGTGTGATTTTGCAAAATAAATTTCTGGCACTATTTTGAAGATAATGCAGGGCTTCGCAGCAGTTCGTGTTATCATGATCTGGCCGCGGCTTTTTGCAGCCGGTTGTACAGAGAGCAGCTTGCCATTTTGTCTAGCCACTCCCGGAGGATATATGCGAAAACACAGGAAAATGCGGCGGAAATATCCCCCCCTCCCGTGAACAAGTTTTTGGGTCCGCAAAACAAGGAAGCGCGCCCTCCAGACATGGAGATGAGCCTGGACTAAATAACCGCAATAACACCCAGAGAATATCACAGAACCTGAAGCCCTGAAGCGAATGACAGCAAAAGTGCAGCAAAAGTGAAAAGAAACTCTGTTGTATATCAATGGATATTGCAGAATAATCAGAAAAATTTCTGCAAATTATCTAAAATGTGATCATTATGCATTTCATGCCTTTTGCATAAATATGTCCATGCTCCTTTAAAAAATGTCATTTGAGTAGTCCGAATTTAGGACACCATTTCAACCAGCTTTTTGGTCCAATTCGGGGTACTTGGCACGTATTTTTTTTTACGATGGCAGAGCCGCATATGTGGAAGGTTCTTTATTCAGTGAAAATTGCGAAATGTCAAATGTCCATTACTCGGGGAGCTGGAGTTAGTGCCATTTTTTTAGCGAGTATGTGTGGCGGTTGGTTGGTGGCGGCCTGGAGCTAATGGAGAGTAATGTCTTTATTAAGAAACACGCCGACATGTTACTGTAGGCGCAGGAAACCGAGGGCTTTAGGACCACTCTGCAAATTACACCCGGTTCTATTTATAGCAGATGGCCACCCCTCAGGAGAGACTTGGTCTCACTGGAAACAAAAAAGCTGGGTCTGGGAAAATCCATCTTATCCGGGGACACATTCTGACTCACCCTGTACAGCATACACTAAAAACTCATTTAAAAAAATATTTAACGAGCTTATTCCTAGCTCATAAAAGAGCGCCATTAAATCCGTGCTAACCTGATTACTTCAATACGGAGCAGAGATTCTCATTCCATCATCTTCGGTGTAACGAAATCGTTAAGGATGCCCCAGTTTCCTTAATCCAGCCGCCGATATTTGCAAGACACCTTAACTAATGAGCTGGCGATCAATATGCAAAAAAAATATTCCCTCGAATGAAATCAACAGACAGTAAGTCGTAGGTTAGGTATATAATATACCACACCTAAAATGTGACCTGGTCTGGACTTAGGTCCACAGCAATTTCCGGTGTCACTTTGTAAGTCGATCAGCTCTAAGTCCAGCCACAGACTCAAAGGGAATTTCGCCAGCCTTTGGAGTTCCTCCTTTCAAAGCCAGCTGCCAAAGGTTGCTTTCGCAAAAAATATATATATATTTTTTTGCACCCTGCTGTTTTCCAATCCATTCCTGAAGCAATGGTGTGTTCACACAGCAGTTTTTATTGCAAGCGAGCGTTTACGTTTTATTCCAAATTTTTTTGCGATTTTTTTTGCAAGAAATAATTGCTTTTTATATAGGGTTGTATACCAAAAAAGTCACACTTGGAAAAATGTACAACAAGTTAATTGATTCAAATATCAAAATGCAAAAATGATTTTTATCTCCTTCGAAAAACGCAAACAATTTGCAATAATAATCAAACACATAACCATAACATAATTCATTAACAAAAGTTTGGTCAACTTCATGTAAAACCAAAAAAAAAGTGGGTTTGGATCCTACATTTTTTTTTCGCAAGTGTGTCCAAAAATTTAGGGCGAATCTGCAAGGTCCCACCAGCACTTCGCGAAATCGATATCTGCGAATAAGGGAGGGGTAAAATCGTCGATTGCTATCAGAAAAAAGGGGGGGTTGGCGACGGGGGCGGGGGAGGGAGGGGAACAGAAGATGGATCCTATATCTTTTCCTCCCTCCCCAATTATATCTTCCTTTCAAATCACTCACTTTTCAACTCGAAGAAACTTCGATTCATAAGTCTGGCCCATAAGGTGCTCCCCCCCTTTATTTTTTTTTTTTGAAGGGAAAAAATTTGGCACACCTTTCTTCTCAGGTTCTTTGACACACTTTTCGAATTTCTGGCAAAAATATCGGCAAGTTCTGCAAAAAAAAAAAAAAAATGCTGTTCAGAGTAACTATGGAGTCTAATAATCTTTAAAATTCGACATTAACCATGCTGTACAATATTTAACGTTCATGTTGATAACACCAATCAATTGTTAATTCCCCGGAATAAAATGACTACATACTGTACTTACACATTTGGCTTCAAGGTGTTTTAAAATTTTTCGAATAATGTTCTCGTTTATATCCGTTGGACCCACCCAAAAAAAGCGGAAAATTGGCAGCCATGTTTTCATCTCCCGTGAGGAAGGCGACAGGCAAGATTAGTGCCAAAAAAAAAAAAACCAGGCTCGGATAGTTTTTAATTAAAAAACGGAGCATGTACTCGCCATAATTAATATACCGGTAACTTGCTAGTCCTAAGCCTAACAGGCTGAAAAAAAGACACATTATGAACCATACTTTAGGATTTCCCCCGGATGATAACGATCCCACTATAATACATTATGAAAAAAACGCGGATTTTTAAGCGCTTAAATTTTTTTTTAAAGCGCATATTGTCCTACTTTATTTTATTACATAGCTATAGCCAATTAATTTTTTTTATTCGTATCCTTCTGTAGCTGCGACCTGCGAGTGACGAAAGGTACTATACTTTTCAAAGAATTTTATTGCTTACAAATACCAGATCTGCTATGACGAGGCATTGAGGGTGAGCCTTGATTGCATCACGTTTTTCAACTTCAATAAAAATGGCAACCTCAACAACAACAGTAAAACAGACGGTGAGCAATTGTGCTGAGCAAGCAGGCCCCAAACAAAAAATGCCAAACCTAACCAATAAAATTTTTACGGGGCCTGAAAAAGGAAATTGTACATGTGACGTCATATGCATCTGGTGCTGAGAGGAAAAAACGAAAGGCCTGTTGTATCACTTCAGATTAAGAAGAAAATCTCCCATTATTATGTCAAAAAAAAATCTACTGTTCGGTTAGGTTAGGGTCGCATAGCGTGCAGGATGATACCTATTACGTATAGCAATTCAAAACTTAAGCATATTTCCGAAATAAAGCCGAACTGAGATGTTAAAAATTCGCAAAATGGTTTAAATCCGACAGGAAATGCTCACTTTTGGTATCACCCTACACATTGCAAATTCCTATACAAATGATCGAAGATTATCCATAATTTTTTTTTGCGGAATTTCGATACATTTTTTTTTGGTTCGTCTTTCGTCGCTCCACTTTCTTGTTCCCAATTTTTTTTTGGCGAATCTGACGCGTTCTTGTCAGTAGGCTACAAAGTGAAGAATAATTGCGGGCTGCGCTATGGGGGATGGGTTGGGGAGGTAAGGGAAAAAGGGCTTCAATTCCGGAGTCCCGGATGCTGCCAGCCCAGAACCTAATCTTCCTTCCCGGAGTGCTTACAACGTCCGGAGGAACCTCCCTCCGGATCAGAAAAAAAAGAAGTGAGGCAAGGAAAAAAAACGAGGGGGGTTCTTTTTTGCATGGCTCCCAATTTCCGCGAAATGTCCACTCTTCTACAGTATGGCCCCCCAAAAAAAGCTAAGCAACCGGAGATATTGCCTTTTTTTTAGACACCTTGTGGCACTGTAGCCTAACCCGAATCAATGGTAGCTTCGATTGAGTGTTGCAGATGTTTCCTGTATCTATCGACGTGTTGATCAAGCTAGAGGAGAAAAAGAGGTCAGAGGTCATCTTACCCGTTCTGAAGTTGACAACGATGTCGATGAGGAAGATGGTGTCGGAGAGGCAGTTGAAGGCAATCCAGCGAGTGCTGAGGTCGTCGTTGAAGAAGGAGATGGCCACCGGAAGGATTATCAGGTTCGCCACCAGAAGGAGAAGCATACATAGGTCCCAGTAGAACCTGAAGAAAGAAAAGGAAAAATCTGACAATGTCATATCACAAAACATGGAAATACCAAAGATGTAGATTAATATTGCCCGTTTTGGTGAGGACCACATTGAGCTAGGCCTAGTAAGATTACACAAAAATACGAGACAAAATAAGTTAAATTATTGATAGTTAAGAAGGAAATAGGTCGAATAAACAATTTCGGAGCGGACCACATGGAGCTAGGCCTGGACCACACGGAGCTGGGCCTAGCTTCATGTGGTTCTCTCGGCAATTGTTTATTCGACCTGTCTCTTTCTCAACTATCAATTATTTAGCATATTTAATAATAATTAATAATTATTATTAATAATAATTAAGCCTATAGGTGAGAAGAAAATAGGTCGAATAAACAATTGCCAAGATCACCACATGGAGCTAGGCCTGGACCATACGGAGCTGGGCCTAGCTAGGCCTAGCTCCATGTGGTCCTCTCGGCAATTGTTTATTCGACCTATTTCCTTCTCAACTATCAATGATTCAGCCTATTTAATAATAATAAATAATAATTAAGCCTATAGGTGAGAAGAAAATAGGTCGAATAAACAATTGCCAAGAGAACCACATGGAGCTAGGCCTGGACCCTACGGAGCTGGGCCTAGCTAGGCCTACCTTCATGTGGTCCTCTCGGCAATTGTTTATTCGACCTAATTCCTTCTCAACTATCATTAATTTTGCCTATTTTGTGTCGCATTTTGTGTAATCCTCCCGGTGCTTTACATATCATATATCAATTATTCCACCTTTGGTGATTATTTTTGCTGGAAAATTTCTTTTCCAAAAATTTTCTTCTCTTGATGGACACACAGGGCCAAAGCTACAAGGAACGATGTTAAAAAAATGGATGATTGTATAGAGCATTCCTTAGCCGGTCCATCAATCACGGCTGGAGGCATTTTCTACTGTACCCCCCCTCAAGCAATCTTGCTTCGCTGCCTCCCAACACAAGACGCGAAAAGATGACGAATCTGGAGTCCATTGGAGCGTGAGTCCCGCCTCTTGCCTTGCTTTCAAACACAATTACTTTCACGGCACGTGTCGCTGCCTCCATGCCCCCCTTTTTTCCACCCTTAGACACACACACAACGTATATATCTTCCAAACGCCAGAGCAATGTTATAGAAGAAAAGGAAAATATACAGGACGGGGAATACCCGGTTGGGTCAGTAGCCAATCAGGTTATGTCTAAAGAGACTGTCCAGTTTCGTTAAGCAATTTTTAGCAAATATGAGTCAAGTTTTGTCCAAACTTTTGCGGATAGGCATAATCAGGGTAGGCTGAGTCCACCAGCATAATTCCCTGGCTTCTCGTATAATCCTTAGTGGTCGGTTCCCGTCAGCTGTAGCTAAGGTCCTGCTGCCTATTTGCATTTATTCACTTCCACCCCCCCCCCCCCTGGCAACTTTAATAGGCTTTTCAAACACCTATTTGCATAATTGCCATTTCATTGGTAGCGTTTCATTAGCTCAGTGCTGTTTTAATAAGACCTCTCCACCCGTTATTTCCAGGCCTGTTTTTTCCAGAATCTGAAGAAGTGACAACCCCACGTAATGACATAATTCTGGCACTTGACCGTAATGAGACCGAAGCTTCTCGCGGGTCATTCGTCTTAATGGCAATCATCATCTGGGTTATTATCCGATGATGAGTCGCCCATAAGCCTGGGTGCATTTTATGTGCGAATGGATTTACAGCCCTTTGCGATTATGGCCTCGTCGGAATTAGCGACGAAAAAAAAAAGTCACGCGATTTGCACTCCGACACGTATTATTGCAACCGAAAACTTGGCAGCACTGCTCTCATAGATGACGGCATCTCTGTACACTACTGATGACTTACCGCGGACAGAGACTGAATCCCATATAATGGTGCTCTCTTCATATGTATTGTGCAGAGATTCGCATGCTTTCAGCTACCTGATTGCATCGTTTGTATGCATGACCCATTCGCTACCTGATAAATAATGCCCGTTTCTATTTTTGTTCTTCACGCACACTGCATAAATCGGTTAAGATTGACCAACAAATTCTAAATTGAAAAACGGTCTATAAATGGAGGTCCTTTCTAATTATTCTCATATGATAAAATAGGCACTTCAATGAGTGCGAAAGTGTTACGCGACATTTTGTGGCCATAATGCGACATAATCTAAGCTCCATACTACATCGATGGTCGTCTCATAGCCAAGTATCAATAAAGAAGGCGAAGCAGCTCCCATATCCGCTATTGTGTTTAAAATACTGGGTAGTGCACATGCCAAGTTCAACAGTGAGGATGTGGATTGTTCATCTGAAATGTAAACTAGGGCAGTATGCCCCTACTCCTTCAACAGACTTATAGCCTACCATTTCAGAAAAAAAAGCCATGACATCAGTCAGCCACAATGTCATCTTGACCTCTCTTTTCGGAAATGACCTACCCTCCTCCTCCATATCAACACTCTCTCAAAAAAAATGCATGATTTAAAAAAAATATCCGGATATTGGATATCCAAAGCTGATAAAATATATGTGCTGTTTTTTTGAGGGGGGAAGTGGATGGCACCATTTGAACAACATTGAAGAATCGGTTAGAAAATCCGGGGAAGCTTCCCCTACCCTTCCTTTTATTGCACTTAAATCCTTGAAGTAGCCCCTTTCCTGCTGGAGGGAATTGCGGCAGAAAAATACTTTCAAGCTGCCAGATGCACCACTACACTTTTCTATCTTTCTCTCAGACACTTTCTTCCTATAGGCTGCCTGCGAACCTTCATCATCAAGCGACCACGACTTGGTTTCAGGCCTTCCCCGCAACATTTCCAGCCATGAATTTTTCAACCGGGGACATCTCTCTCAGGCACAGTGTGTGTAAAAAAAATGGGACGTTCTCTACTTTAACCCCCAAGAGGTATGTTGGCTTAAACCTACAGTTTAGCCACGCCACTCAACATGTCAAGGTGAATCCATTATTGTTGGAAAAGCAACCTTAAGAAACACATGGTGCCTAAAGGGACATGTAATCCGGATTGTTCCGCCTGATTGACTTCGTGTCAACCCCTGACCATCTCGTATTGTCTCCAGAGGTCAACCTGAGTGATCGAAACCAGCGTCGTGGATAAAAAGTTTGGCCCTCAAAAAAAATATGATACCTCTTTATCTCTGGGATGTTACGTCAGTAGGGAAGTGATTACGATATGATCAGATTGCTCTTCGGTCATGTAAGGCTATTAGAGTATCGGTATTCAATACAGGCGGTGGTGGCGCGATCTGGCAGACTGTACTTTATTTTCTCTCCTTTTTTCATATTCCATATCGGGCTTTTGGCTTTGGAATGGGAAGCTCATATTGGTAATCCGATTAAGTACTGTCAGGCAGATTTATAGGTTTCCTCACGGGCATTGCGTTGCCGCATGACACGTCGTTACAATAAAGCCATGGTGACCCGCACAAGTTATGCAACAGTACTGAGCACGAACAGGAACAGACGTACTCTTTGTCAACATGTTACAATCGAATTGTCAATAAAGCTTACTGGTTAATGTTAAGTGGAACATATGAAAATTTTTGTAATAACTTGTCAGAAAGTGTCAGTATCCATTAGCATTGCGTTTTCCCACACATAATGGTATAGAAGCAGCTATATTTCCTGCGGCTTATTTGGCCGTCTTGAAAATCCGGAGAGTGCTCTGAGAGTGGGCAAGGGTCCTCCGGAAAATTCTGTGTGTCCGGAGGATTGGAGCTATTCCGGTACACAGCTCTTCACTTATTCCAAAATGCCAAACTTTGCACCTAACGCTGAATTTTACACACAAAAAAAATGTGGAAAAAAATACATTCTGATTTTTGGGCTTTCATTTGCAATTTTTTTTGCATTTTGTTCAGATGACCCACATATAGAAACACTCTGATAAACTGAGTCTCGTTATTTGGCCAAAATATTAAGCGACCTTCATACCATGGACCATCAATCGTCATCAAGTTATAATAACCTGTCAGGCATTGCGTCACCAGAGAGGAGGGAAGTGCAGCCCAATACTTCAACTTTTTTTTTTTGGTCGGAAACACTGTATCAGCCCTGCACTTTTTTTGCAGAAAATTTTCAGTATGCAATAAGGCTGTTCGATGTTTGACAGCACAGGATGTCTGAGTACCAGCACGCAAAATTTTGGTCGGATAAACCCAACTTTTTTTTTGCCCTAAGGTTTTGAATGACAGACTAAATCACTGATGAACCGATTCATGCTAATGTTGGAATGTACTGTATAAATGCTTCAAAGTGGAATATGTCACGGGGGCGAATACTCCGGGGGCGAAATTGTCACTAGGACCAATATGCCGGGGGCGAAAAGTCCCGTACATTGCTCTTGTAAAATGGTGATTGTTCAATGTGGTTGATGGAGGAAACAATACATTTTTTTTTTCTCCAACGACTGGTTCTGATTCTGTAACTGTCCTTTTTCCAGGTTATGACGTCGAATCTTGAAGTTGGTGAAAAAAGAACCTCCAGAGAGTTCTTTCTTGTTCTCTGAACCCTGAGGGCTAGCTGGAGAAGAAAGAGGTCCCTCCCACAGATCGAACAAGTGATTCAGGCCAATACCCAATAAAACGACTCGGAAAATTGGTCCAAAACTGTATTACTGGTTAGGTCCACGGAACTATTCTTGGATGGGCACAGAAAGAAGCAAGATGGGACCATCCGATTTGGACCAAGTTCCTTCCCCCCCAAAAAAGGACCTTGTTTTTGTCTCTTTCATATAAGAGCCCCTTTTCCGGGACCGTCCAAATGAGCTGCGGTCCGGAACACTCCGGAACTAAATTAGTCGGCCAATAGTGTAGATGGAGGGGGGGGGGGATATTGAGTGTGAAGCTTTTCTTGTATGAAGAGTTAGGTGGGTTTGGAGCTCCCCCATTGTGATGTTGCCCATTTTCCTCCCCATCCATATTCCGGACGCTTTCGCTCCGGAGAAAACCGGGGGCCGGAAAATTAATTTCGGACGGCACATTCCGTCCGTCTCTCCCCCCCACCCACCATCCAACCCACACTCCTCGTCGGATTACATTATGGAAACATTCGCATTGATTCAGCTTTTCCCTAGAAAATTTTGGGAGATGAACGAAGAGAGACCCGCAGGATCGATCCTCCATGAAAGATCATACTTTGGATAGTTTCATCACCTAAAAGGAGGCTTCTATAAGTCGACTTTACTTCCATGCATTACATCATGGTATGGGTCTGGAAACTCCCCTTATCACGAGAGTGGATGCCGCTTCGGCGCTGCTGTAGTGCCACACTACAGCAGCGCCGAAGCGGCAACCCCCTCTCTACGAGTACAGCTGATAAGAACAAGATCTTCATAAGGCTTGGGTAGGAGTGTCCTACAGTACAGTACTTACTTCGCAATTCAAAGCAGAAAGTAACTGTACTCTCTCAAGGCGGACCCTGTAGCGTGTGTGTTTGCAATACAGGCCAACTCCTGTGTCTGCAATGTGATAATAAGTTATTCATGATCAATATTAGGCTGAGCTCCAGAGGTGTGTCCCTGCCTGGATGAACTTTGGCCCTAATTCCCGTCGCGGTGCACAGGTGAAAACGCAACAATCTGAGAGACGAAAAGCGGTCCCAGCTGCTGCTCTCGCTTACTATTGATTCCTAGAGAGCTGGAGAGAGAGGTTTTGCCACCTGACAGCAGCAGCAGCAGCTCATTCTGGACAGACCAAAGTCATCCTGAGAATCCTCAAGCAGTCGGCCTTAATCCTTGTAATCCAGCGGAGACACTTATTACAGATTTTTACGACCTCGATATTTTTTGACCATTAAAAAGAATGGCCCAAATTTCTTCCTCCTTATTATCCTGGGCCGATTAAGTAACCATTTGCCTAATTGCACCTTTTCCTGTCCAATTACAACTTGGAAAACTGAGTAGGAAAAAAAACAACTGGGTAAACTCAAAAGTTGCACATAATTAGTGTGGAAGGTTAAGTTAGTAGTGTAAACAAGTCGGTATAGCAATGTGTAGCGGGGGAGTTATTTAACCCAAGGTAAAAGGAAAGATTGGAATCGATTTGTGGGAAAAGGAAATGGGGTCACCTGCATTTCACCTTTTGGATGACCTTTACTGGTCAAACTAATGAGTTGTTCAAGTCTGGTTCACACGATTGTTTCTGTGAATCGAAAGTACCAGATGCCAACAAACAGTGTCTAAATTACTAATCGTGACAGGATGCTGCTTTTGACCTCAAATAGTCACAATTAACTAAAGACACTCCTATAGTGCAATCAAGTCAGGGACTATAAACGCAGCTATTAGCCGGCAATTAATCTAGTTATGAACCCAAGTGCGAGCTGGATAATTTGGACAGTGATGGAGATCGCAGCTGCCTGATCTGATGTCGGAATCGAAATATTTGCGGACGTCCATGATATGATGGGTGTAATGATCTGCGGGGTTGGGACACAAACGGTTTTACGGGCAGGAATTACGGCAGCTAAAGAGCAAAACAAGGGGTGTTTTTTTATGGTGGTAGGTTCGCACCCGAGTTGGATTTCTAATGAGGTTTGTTCCACAAAATTATTATTTATACCGTATACTTTTGATTCTCTGCGAACAGTATCTGTTCGAAAAGGAAACTTAAGGGAATTCTTTCGATAGCTACTAACAACAACTGTTCAAAAGGGGAGAAATGTAGCTAATACGTTTGATAACTACTAACAGTATCTGTTCAATAGGAGAAATGAAGTTAATACCGTAAAACGTGGTGAGATTGTGCCAGGCGGGGTGAGATTGTGCCAGCGCATTTCTTGGGCAAGAGTGCGCCCTACTGGCGGCAATTGAATTTAGGCATGTTTTACTACATTAAGGGGTAGGAATGACGAGTAAAATTCGCGGTAGGGGTCACTGTTGTCCAAAAATGCGCTGGCACAATCTCACCCCAATTGACGGCATGAATTGTTGATTAGTACCTGATATTTGCGGTCCTGCGTACATTCCAGCCTCGAATTGGGAATTTTTTTAATAAAATGGGTTTTTCATGCTTATGGTTTAGATGGAAATGTAGGGTTATGTCAAAGGGCAAAAGCAACAACGGTGAGGCCGTGTGTGCAATGCATGCCCTCACCCACCCTTTTTTCCAACAACCCATAAAGTGACGTATGCGGTGAAGGCAGATACCTGGAACAAGCATCGATTTGGGCTCAAAAAAAAAAAAAAAGCATTAAAAACCCACACCGCATGACGCCAGACTCCATTCCCCGCCACACGGAGTTTATACGGGCTTATGCGAAGTCCCGGATTTTATCACCACTCACAAACAATTCTACTGCACCCAAAAAATATATTTAAAAAAACGTACAGGATTTTGGGGTCGGCCAAATATTTGCGGTGTTCACATGGATTACAACCGGATTTCGGGAGAAACGAAACCTCTCGGTTTTAAGTATATTCTGCAATCATGTTCAGAACAAGATTAGCGTGATTCGAGTAGATTTTTTCTCATTGGGAAAACAAACAGATAATAATTAGTACAAAATAATTTATGCCTAACCCTTAGATCAGCCAACAAGATTCATCCTCTAAAGGCCTAATTGAGACCGATAGAAGACAGTGGTCATTGGGGCGGTTTATCTCACCTCTCTACCTCCTTTTTTTGTACTCTCAGCTCAACGATTTATGACCAACAACCCGCACCATACTCCCCAAGAAAAGAAAAAGGAGAAAGAAGAAAAAAGGAGTCAGATCAAGAGGCCCCACAAGAGACGAGCAATAAAACCTTCGCGGGGATGTGATCAATGGCGTCTCTTTCTCTTTCCTCTGTATATATACTGCAGGGATCATAACCTGGGCTGGTGCAAAATAACACGTCTTTGCTCGTGATGATTCTCGAGAGAGAACTTCTTCTTTTGTCTGTGCTGGCGGCTGAAAATGATGCTCGTCATCAAAGGGGAAAATGTTTCTACAAAATTCATGGGTCTGAAGAGAGTGAAACAAAGGTTTACATCGAGCACAAAACGTGCGTGGTATGTATTTGTACAGTACACAAATAGCTCTTTCATCACCAAAATGTCAGCCTATAGGCTGGGTAACGAGGCGTCGAAGTGTAAGTGACGATGACGTATGTACATAAAGTGATCCTCTAACTCTCTGAAGAGGCACCCAGCACTTTGCATCGCCATGTTCATCAAGGTGCATCTAGCAAAGTTGTCCAAGTCTCCAAGAGCATTGCTAATTCTGATATGGCGACGCAAGACAAACATAAACCGCCCAGAGATAAAGTGTGTGTTATGAAGCCGTCAGCAGCACTCTGGATGTCACCTCGTCAACAACTAACCATGTCGTCCCCAGAGACATCACCCTTTAGATAGTTTAGAAGGAGACATAGCTGGTTCATTAAGTCACGTTGCCATTAAGTCTTATATGACTGTACAAGGTGGCCCGCAAAATATTGGGCAAAAGTGTGTAGGCAACATCTGGAGCACCTTGTACATAATAAATGCAGAGGAAACAATCTCAGCTTGTATCTCTCTAGAGGAAGTACTGGATTTATTTCCGGCGAATCTTTATGACGCCGTAATTTCTGTGCGCAAGACGTTACAGCGCCTACGATTTTTTTTTACCACCTCGTTTTATCCGTACACCTTTTGTAAAAAGGGTTCCTAGAAACAAACCCCGTCTGGTACGCAGCAGGCTTGAACCACAAAATGGCAAACTATGCCCGGCCTCCGTAACCTCAAAGTCAGCCAGTCAACGCCACGGTTTTGACCATAAAGTTTGGAAACTGCTACAGCCAGGTGTTAATAGGCCGGCTATTTGGCAACAGTGCAAAGTTTGCTCCCCTTTTAAAAAAAAAAACGAGCCTGAACCCTACAGCTCTAAAAGCCGTGCCAAAAACTATGAATTAATAGAAAAATATGCAAAAAAGTATGCCACAATTGAAAAAATACCGCCATGACACTATAGGGCAAAGAAATCTTCCAATATGTTGTAGTATAATTTCTATTTTTCTTGCATAATAACCCAATTACCCATATGCTGCATTGCCCTGAAATATATTATACATGCAAATTATGCGGACTAGTCCATCCAGCAATAACACAAGCCGTTTGTTCAGGTCATAATTATAATAATGAAATCACGCGGTACTGCGAACGGGCTATTGCGTAACGCAAATAACAGCGTCTGGGTTATGAAAACACGTGGCCAAAGGTATGGGATTTCCTGGACTAAAAACAGGTTTTTATATCCAGCTTGGTTTGATTGTTGATAACAAGTGCGCACAGTAGTTCGAGCAGATTTCACGGTTGGCATTATCAATGACAGTTGGTTGTAGTACTAACGCTGCGGTTATTTCCAACGCTACACTTGGGGGGGGGGGGACAATATGGCAGCCGTTTGCGACGTTGCCACTCTTTGGAACGAATCTCAGGGGCTATGAGTGTTAATTATTTATTTTTATTGGACCCAGGCTGTCGAGTAAAGGCCCATTTGCATGATGACGATCCTAACGGAAGTAGGAACGGTCAGCCAATCAGATTGCTCCATTCTGCTAGAAAGTAGCAGCAGAGAGCATTCTGATTGGCTGACCGTTCTTAGGACCCTCATCACGTAAATGGGCCTTAACTCTGGCAACCTTGTTATCAAAACAATGGAGCTGCGCGAGAGTGGGTGCTCACTCGTTTGCGCTAGTAAAAAATTCATATATAGCAGATTTTTTTTTACCACCGCTATAAACTGGTTACATTTCCATCACTCGACTTTTCCCGATGGGCTCGAAATGTCTCATTGTTGCCAATAAAACGCCATGGTTGAAGAAGAAGCGAGTGAGAGGCCGCCACTGAATATAATGATGGATGGAGCATTAGTAGGTCCATTTGGAAACCGAAACCTCCTCCATTTCAGATTCAACCCCCCCTTTCCCAACCCAAAAACCCCCACCCATCCAGTATAGAAGTCCAAGCAGCCCCCCCTCTTTTCCCCCAGAATGCATTTCACATTTTCCTCCATTTCCATCGGCCCAATCTCCCTTTTCCGTTTTTTTTTCTTTCTCCCAGGGATCAATCGCAAATGCCTGGAAAACACTTTCCCAAAGTCCAAGCTGCTGCCTGGAAGTGTGAAAAAAAAGTGTCTCTTACTGCCCTGTCTGAAACGGATATATATAGTCACAGGTACCATGCTGGACATTAATGGTGTCGTACTGGTGGCGCCGGCGGCAAAATAGCGAATTGATTAGTTTTTGATTCGCACTTTTGTCGCCATGGCTCTTGGCGCCACCAGTACGACACCTTTAATATACAGCACTGTACAGTACAGAGGAACTGGATATGTCCTGTCATTTTTGGCTGAAATTTTCGTCCCACTGCTAGTTACTGCTAACTTAGCAGTACCAGTGTTTGGCAGTGGTACTGCTACGTTAGCAGTAGCTAGAAGTATTTCGAAATTTCGACCCTTTAGTTTTAAACTAGCAGCGGAACCAGTTCGTTTCATACCCATACGTAAGACAAACAAACAAGCTTTACCTTTTGTATCCAGAATAATAATTTATTATTATTTTATAGTGTTTTCCATGCCGTTGCCTGTTGGCTCCCCATGGCCATACGTGTCCTGTATTGGTCAAAAGGCACAGGATTGAGCTCTTGGAATGGGCGTGAAAAGGCATGCATCTCCTAAGGGCTTGTTTCCCCCTCCCTCGATGTACCGTTAATTATCCAAGCAGCTCATGACATGTGCCGGTGCTCCTTTGGTTAACCAGCTAATTAGGGCCTGCGGGGCCCACGCATAACGATTGGCCAGCGAGGCTCGATCAACACGGCTATTAAAAGTCAGCAAATTCACCGAGTGTAACCAAATGTCGACATAACGTAACAAAAAAATTATTGTTGCTATTGTTGCGGTTTATTATTCTGCAGTCGAATGTTTGAAAAATTTATCCTGGTAGTTAGCCACCCGTTGCGCAACCCAGGCTGTTGGGTTGCCCTGAACAGTCAGGATAAAGTTTGCGACCAATACACATTTTTTGATACCCAGCGCCCGATTAGGTGGCCCGTCGCGGTGGAGGGGACTGGTATGAGCAAAGAAGGGAGAAGGGAGAGACGATGTTTACTCGCCGCCAGTCAGCAAGTAACTGAATGGTTCCGCCCCCCATTGCGCAGGCGTAGATCGGGACCAATGAGAAGTGACTCGCTAAAAATATACGGCCCGGACGGTAAGCCTTGCACAAACAACGAAAGATTTTAATATTACACTAAGCACCAACTTGCCAAAATTAGGCAAAATTGCGAAAGTAGAGAGAGAAAAAGAGACGCGGACCAGTCAGCGACATCCGACGGTGTAGTGCTGAAGACGGTGCAGAAGCGAGTCGCTACCCAGAAGGTGGCGCCCCGCGCCCGGAACGGCGGAAATGGGAATTCCGTGGAAAGGTCGCGGTCGGTTTTTATTAGTCGGTCGGCGTTTTTTTTGCGTTTTATAAATTCCCTGGACACTATTTCCAAAAAAACAAAAGTGTATTGCAAATATAGAAACCGCGGGCTAAATTTGGACACCACTCCCAATGCTGTAGGCCGTACGGTGCGGGAGGAGTTGTGGAAACAGTCGGGTATTAATAATATAGATATGAATTAAGTTACGACTAACCATTGTTGCCAACATTGCCTAAAATGTGCTGGTTGGACGAGATCCACGAATCTGAATAACTCGTGAGCTCCCTTTTGAGTTTTTATTGGTCCGTCACGACCTGACTGATTCAATCTAAATGCATGGGAGCGACCAATCCCGAGCCCGATTACCAGATTGCTTTTTATGGAGCGGTTATCATCAAACCAGCTTTTTTTTGCGGCATGTTTGCGTCCCTCCTGTGTCAATACCCGGTACGGACACCATATTTGCAAATCATTACTCGAGCCCACCCCGCCCATAATTGAGACTTGGCTCCATTTTTTATATTTTGGGCTGAATATGTGGACCAGTACTCTGGAGTGTCTTCGTCAACGTCACGCCTCCGCGATATGAGAGTCGTCAGAGGATAGGAACCAATTGCACTAAAAGGCCAATTTAGAGCAGGACACGCTCTATTTTTTTATAGTAAGCGAGGGGGGTATATGGAATTGAGGGAGCGTGTCTCTGGAGCGATGTGTGTGCAAAAGCAGCTGCAATTGCGGCTGGAAACTGCTTGCGTCACGATATGCGACGTGGGCTTTCAAGTGGCGGACGTGATGCACACTCTGGGATTCACACAGGCTGTCAATAAAGGGAGATAGGGCACTTTAGGGGCCTTTTATCCACATGCTATGGAACTCCTTACCTAAACAGATCATGTTCACTGTAGTAGCATATTCATCTCATAGATGGCGCATCTTCCCTTCTCCGAACTATCAGGCAACACTGCCCGGTCTGCTTCCCACCGGGTGTGTCCAAACGACAATGACAAACGACGTCAGTGTGAACCGCAGGGGCGATCCGTGTGAAGCCAGCAGCTTCCTCGAGTTTCTCCGCGCTCAAGAGGGGGGTACCATGAATGATGAAGGCAAGGCAAACATGTTGGTTTGACTGCCTACCAACCTTCACGGTCGGGTGTGTTTGGACAGCTAGGCATCGTGTAGACTCCGCCCACTTTCCATCTAGCCCCCTCCAGTGACTGACATTCCAACTTTGAAGTGGGCTTCTCATTACTAATGCAAGTCATGTTCAGGCAAAATGGCGCCAAAGAAGACGGACCCCCTGGTAATTAGCTAATTACACCGCTGGTGATGAGGGGGGGGGGGCACACTTTACCCGCCACAGTTGGTGAGATCAGGTGAGTTGTGTGAAATGGATGCCCGCCATGTTTAGTCCAGAAAAATCATAAGTGACAATATTTTGTACAATTCAATCCGAGGTTGACTTGGCTTCCTTGGAATCGACCCGGGTTGTCCTGTAGTGACGTACAAGTTGTCATCATTCTTTCATATCCCACAAGACAGGAGGATTGGCCAACCTGCCAGATATAAGCCTATTGATTCAAATCGAAATTCAGAACACTTTTCAAAGAAAGGATTTTGCCAGGAGGGATGGATTTTTTTTGCATGATTTTTGTCGCAAAGTTGCTGTACGATTCAACGCTACAGTTATAGTAGCAACTGTGCCTACACCAATTAAATGACGACCACCACAAGTTTGCCTAATTATGGTCCGGTAGTGCAGTGGTGCATACCCTTCTAGGAAAAGAACTGATTAGAAGTCTACCCACGAGCATGGTCTTGGCGTGTAAAAATGGTCTCGCCTCTTGGGTTGGAGAGAAGGATTGTTTCCCCGGGATCAATTAGCATGAAGGATGCGGGGGTGTCGGTTGGCATGCAAGCAGTTCTCTCCTTCCGAACTAAAAGAGGAAGGAGGAATAAGGAAAGAGGGGTTGTTCCTGGCAGAAGCAGCAGCTCTTCTAACGCTCCGATTCTCTCTCCGTGGGCGCCTCCATTACAACCCGGCTTGCATGCATAACTCATTGCCTTACACGACGATTTCAAGCAGACAAGGGCAGGAAGAAGGAACTCCCCCCCAAAAAATCTAGAAGCCACGAGACGCGAATGTCAATCGGAAGCTGGCACAACTTCCTATGGTCCAAGCTTATAAGTTTGGATATAGAGACAGATGCAGCATGTTAAACGACATCTTGGAAAGAGTTTTTCTCTACAAAAAAAAACGTACAGCAGAACGGTTGTGTCCGTCTGTCTGTCTGTGGACAGGCATCAGAGCCCACACCGCAAGAGATAGCGACAAACTGTTTTCGGATTCGGATTGGGCGAATCCCGCCAGCATGAATTAGTTTCCTCGCGTACCTTGGGAAATGAGACTGACAACAATCATTTCCATTGTTGTCCTATGCGAATCGCCTCATTTCCCACTGCCCAATAAGAAAAAAGTCTACTCGAATCACGCTCGCGTGATTTTCCATTTCTTGTATTCATATAAATGATTTCCTTATAAGGATTGAAGGCAATATTGGCACATACTGGGACAGATGGGCCAAGGATTTAGGCCGTCCACATGTGGCCAGATGGCCATCGAGTCCTAGTTTAGACGCCTAATCAGAGCCCATCTAGAGCTAGGTGCTTAAGCCCTATTCCAAATGAGATTTGTGGAGTGGAACGGAGGCTGATTGGCTGGCGGGATGAGCTGGATGGATGGATGGGTTGGACTGGTGATGAATTCGAACAGAGGTGCCAACTATTCGGTTGTAGGAGAGAGGCTTGGATAAAGGGGGTGGGGGGGGGGGTATAGGCATGAATGGCAGGAGATCGTTAATGAGACAAGCGGCACTTGCATCCCCAGGAGCTAATCCTTCAGGGTTAGTAAGTGATCTTATTAAGGGGAGATAATGCTGATGAGTGCCGACCAGAAGCTCATTAAAGCCTTGGGGGACCCAGCATCCAATCATCCTTTCGGATCACGCACTTCTCTAGCTTTACCTCCTTGCCTCCTCTTCCCCCCACATAAACCCTCTTCACCAACTCCGCATTCCACCCACTTCTTACTTATCCCGGCTCTTCATCAACACTTCATCATAATTATTAATACAGGCCTCCAATCAGTGGTGTACCTGAGAGGTTCAGCAGTAAGCAAAAAAGATCCAGACGATCAGTCTGGGAAATGTGACGAACAATCGAGGAAATGTGACGAACAATCGAGGAAATGTGACGAACAATCGAGGAAATGGGACGAACAATCGAGGAAATGGGACGAACAATCGAGGAAATGCGACGAACAATCGAGGCAATGTGACGAACAATCGAGGAAATGTCTGTTACATGAAAATCAAAAATTGAGCAATATGACCACAAAAAGCATCGGTCATAAAAATATTTTGTAATAATTAAATTCAAGCGCAAAATATCCACGTCCTGTAATCACATGAGAGTACAGAGCACTTGTTCATTTCAACATGTCAATCTATGATGAACTTGCTGCACATCGGTATGCGAGCCAAATAATTAATCCTCTCTCCAGAGTATGTACTACTTGGAGGGGGGCGGATGATGCTACAAACAAAACAGCGCATAAACATGATGCTATCTGCTGTTTGATGTCGTTTTAAATTAATCAGCGACGTAAAGTGGTCAGCCTCCAAATAATGCACAGAGCGCAAGTGCACCCCTGTATAAATGGTGGTATACCTCATACATTCTTCATAGTCACTGCCACAGATTTACCTGTTAGTTACACAATCCAAATCATGATGCCCTGGATTGCAGAGTTGGCACCAATAAAACAGTGGTCTTGCCTCAGAACATGTCCCTTGAAACTAACACCGCGTCTGTAAATAATGACCATGCGGTCTTGCTCTTCCTTTTAAAAAATGTCTAGAACAGGTTGTTGGCAGAACCCCCAAGGCCATCTGAGAAACTGCGAGAGAAGAGGCAGCAAAGGGATGTGATCGACAAGGAAGTGCTTTTGCAGATACAATCTCCACTTGACAAATGGAGGCGACCAAAGGACCACAGATGCTTCTGACGGACTCGTTTCCACTCCTTTGGCATCATCACGCATCGTGGACCACTTCCAACCCAAACCGACTCTATATAGCCGCCTTCCTAATTACAGGGGAGGCGACTACTCCAACTGAGACAAGGTTTACATCTCCAGGAGGTCAAAAGGAAGGGTTGGATCAAGAGCTGAAAGGGAGACCTCAAAAAGGTGGAAAGACCAAGAGGTCTGCGGGTTGATGAGATCAAAAGGCGCTTATGAGAAGACTGCAAGAGACGACGCTTTAGTGGTATAATATGTAACGCTAATCATCATATGAAATTCGGATAAATCTAACCTTACTACAAAAACTATAGTCTGAATAGTATATTTCCTCAGGCTGATGTATATAGTGCAAGCTTTGCGAATATTTGAGTCTCTATTTAAACCCAGCCCCGTTTGCTTTTTCACGGGCTTGTGATCGCAGAGCTGAACCAAGCGATTCGCAAATTTTACAACGGCAGCTGCTGCAGGGCCTGGGAATCTATCGCCCAGCAAAGCAAGGTGATCTCCGCCAATTCGGTTACGGAAAATCAGCTCATGTCGGCGCCTTTCCAACCGAAAAAAAAGGAGAGAAGAAAAGGGGCCGGATAAAATTTTTCCGTCGAATAAATATCTATGCAGCTTCACACCCGATTTTTTAAAGAGGAGTTGACAAGGAAATCCATCAATTCAATTAATGTTTGCTGAATCAGTAATGGATCGTAACTTTCTGCCAAATATTAAATAATGAAGGCACAAATTTTTTTCACTTTGAAGTGCATTTAACGACACTATATATTTTAACGGTTGCTGTAGCAATGTCGTTCAATGCTTCAGGGAAAACTCCGCTGTACTGTAAACCCTCGCATTAATTATGCATCGCTGTACTCCAAGCGCACCCACGCATCGCCAGCATACGGTAATAACAAACAGGCTAAAAACAGAACCTCTTTTATGAATGTTAAAAAAACCGCTAGCAAAACCACGTAAAGCGAAATTCTAGTCGAAACATGACCGGTAGGAATTGGCGAGAACCAATGCAAATAGGATTTAATGAGATTTGGATGCGGCCCATGTGCTGGATAACACTCTTTTCCAACGTCCCCCCGAAAAAAAATTCAGTGAGCTGCGTATGTATGCGGCGCGTTTTAAGCCCATGGCGGAATATCAATGGCTACGGGTCCGCCTGTAATGGGCTTACAAGGAGCTAATTAAATGAGCAGACTATTCATGAGCTTTTCCCCCCCACCCACCTTGCTCTCTCACACCCCCCCTCTTTCCCCCATGTGCTTTTACCTCACCCACATACATGCTCCCAGTGTTTGGCCTGGGCACAATCCCCGCCTCCTAATTCAATAGTCTCGGCGGGCGTGTTTCATCGCCTTCCGCAAAAGCCGGACACATAATCCCGCAAACAACTCTTGCAAAGCAACAGATAACAGTGAGTTGGTTAGCTGCTGGAGCAAAGCCTCCTCATAGTCCCTGGGGGTGGTCAAAAGAAGGGGTTTTCCTCACATTTTCACTAACCATGACCGAAAAACGAGTTTGCACCCCTATTGTGATGGCGATTCCTCCCGCTGTGTACGGCCTACAGCATTGGGAGTTATGTAAATATTTTGCCCGCGTTTTCTATATTTGCAATAAACTTTTGTTTTTTTGTAAATAGTGTCCAGGGAATTTATAAAACGCAATAAACGTCGACCGCCTACAAAAACCACCGCGATCTTTCCACGGAGTTCCCATAAACGCCGTTCCGGCCACGGGGCGCCACCTCCTGTGTGGCTACCGTCTTACTTGACCGTCGGCACTTGACCGTCGGATGTCGCTGCCTGGTCCGCGTCTCTCTCTTTCTTTCCCCCTCCACTTTCGCACTTTTCCCTAATTTATTGCCAAGTTTTGGCAAGTTGGTGCCTAGTGTTGCATACAAGGGGGTAGTCACTCCTCAAAAAAGTGTACACCGGCTCTCTTGAGTTGCGGATCTCCTCGGCTCTCTGCGGCTCTCCCCCGGCTCACCAGTGAGGGTGTACACCGGCTCTCCGAAGTGACTACCCCCTTGGTTGCATAATTATTATGCAACCTATAACAAGGTTATATTATTGTGAAACATATAACAAGGTTGTATTACTGTGCAATATTGCAGTGTGTTGTATCATGGGGTCCTATATGTGATTTTTTTTAATGAGCGCAACCTACAATGTTGAAAACGAAACGACGATCTGACGTCATCATTTTGTTCTCATGCAACAATAGGAGTAAACAATGCTATTATTGTTGACACTGTTTACTCATATTGTTGTGTGACAATGACGCCAGATCGTCGTTTCGTTTTCCGGACTGTAGTGCGCAACACAGTTCGCGCAAATTATTTCCAACACTTAAGGCCATTTCACAAAAAAATGTCGCGCGGCAAACGGCGCGACTTGCGGCAAATTTTTATTTATATTTATTGTTGCCA
>KZ538773.1:23503-48456 GCA_000934665.2 Catajapyx aquilonaris | reverse complement strand
GGGGGCGTAATATATGTCAAACGGCACAGGGCGCCATCTCACCTAACGCCGGCCCTGTAGGGATGTGCACTGGGCAGCTTACCAATCTAAATAACACTGACAATTTCCTTAGCAAGTGTCAATATATATTACACCTGATAGGGCTGTGTGTGGTACCGGTAACACATTTTCAAAAAATGAGCACGATTTATTTAATGTGCTACACAAACAGGATTGTGCAAAGACTTCTTAACTGTCAGGCAATTTTCTCTTTCGCAAAGTTGTGGTACTCGACCTTACTGTTGCAATTAATTATTTGATAAGTGCAGCAGAGGTATTGTCTATGGTTTAGAATAGATGATGAGTTCCTGGATCGGATAAACTAGTGCCCACCTTCTCCTCCTGGCTGTCATCGTCCTTCTCACCCACCGAGGTGTCCTCTTTCCCATCCGGGCTCTCCCTGATCCCCAGCAGCCCTTTGGTGACCTCCTCCTCAGGGGTGAACACCACCCCCTTCCACTTGAGCAGCCCCTGAGACCCTTCCCCTTCCCCTGCGGCAGCCCCAGAGGTCATGTCCCTGTCCGACATGGCCGTAGGGGACGACTCTCCTCCGGTGCAGCCGGTGACCGTCGCGCTTTGGTACGCCGGGTTGTGGTAGCTGAACTTGGGCCGGTTGGACGGCTCGGACACCACGCTGTCCGGCTGACCGCTGCTGTCAGGCACATCCTCCCCGTTGTCCTGGCCGCGATCGGACAGCACGAACCTCTTGCGCCTCCTGGAGCCGGACAGGTCCAAGAAATCGGGCCTCTTAGGTGGGACGTCGAATGTGGCGTCCGGGTTGTCCACCACGAACGTCCTGTTTCGGAAGTCCGGAGGAGGTGACATGTACGAGATGCTGCTGCACGGGCTGGACGGCCAGGAGTTCTCATCCGCCGGCCTGTGGTCAGGACTCGGAGGCGTCCGGGTCAGCCGCCTACAGTTACGACGTGATCCGGACAGCTGTCCCGGATCGAGAGACAGGCGTCTTCGGGACGGGGTGCCCGGAGATCCGCTGGGAGACGATATCTTACGAACGGCCAAGTCGCACAGCATGTCCATTGCCTCCTTCCTGTAAAGCAAATAATTGATCAGTTACATATCAGTACTACATCAAAAGTGTCAAACTACAGTACCTCAAGAGCGGCTTGGGCCTGAACTTTTTCTCCGACTCGGTGGGCGACATGGGCGACACGGGTGTCTGAGACTCGTCCCGGAACAGCCTGAGCGTCACCTCATCCGGACACTTCCTCAGGAAAGCCACAGCCTCGGCGTGGCTCATGGGAGACAAGTCCACGCTGTTCACCTGACAAGTTGAAAGTCGGTCTTTTAGAGTCGGGGATTCAGTACACAAGACAGCAGCACAGCGGCCGTCGCCCCCTGCAGAATCCCTGATCCCTCATTCGACCTCATTGTGTCAACGGCACGCTCGAGCAACGACCAACTAGGTCGAAATACAGTTCATCCTTATAAAACGCTTGTTATTCAAAAGATTATGTCATGAGGAAAAACTTTTTGTCTTCAAGACAGTTGCAGTTGACAGGTCGCTGAAACAGACATCTTCAACTCGATCCATATGCACCAAAAAGCGATTAAGTCACAATTCTTAACCAAGATTAAATCTCCCATCCGATGGTTATATCCTCTTAAATCCAGTTGTTAACCCCCTCCCTCCCTCAGGGTGTCCTACTGCTACCCGCATCTTACATTCAACTTGCTCCCATCCAAGTCGATAATCCTCCTAACCTCATGACTCCCCCGCATAACAATCCTTGAGCACATCAAACCCCAACAGCTTCACCCAATTTCATACAAGTTGCCATGGCGACTAATAGGCCTATTGGCGCTCTCTCGCCCCGTCTCATTTTCAGACCCTCTCGTATATAACACTGAAGAGGGGGGCCATTATGTAAAAGAGATAAGCCTTGGGTCCTACCGAAATGATCCTATCTCCAGGCTTGATCCGGCCGTCGGAAAGGGCCGGCTCCTTGACCAAAGCTCGGACATAATGGCCCATGATGCTTTCGTCCTCCTTCCTCAACGTGAATCCCAAACTTCCGTTAACTTTGGTCAAGCATACTTCAAACTCCTGCGAATAACACCATATGTAAATTATTTTCAAATTCGACAAGTAAGGTCATCTTTACTTACCCCGCATGGTCCTGATTTGTTGGGAGGGGTCAGGTAGTTTAGGTGGTGACTAGGCGCCAGTTCCGTTTGACTAGAGCTGGTGCTGGTGCTGAGGTCAGGCTGACTCTGCACCAGGGCCATGGCGGCGCTGAAGATGCCGGCCACTGGCCTGCAGACGGTCAGCACCGTCTCGGATGGGGTCATCCTTAGTACCTCCAGGGCTTCCTGTGAACAAGTGTGGTGGTCACATTTTATCTCTTTAAATTTTTAAAGAATCAGAGGCTGTGATGACTTCCCTAACTAGAAAATACGGTTCGAGCACAGGTTACGACAAACTTGGGAAACACTACAAGCTACGTAAGTAGGTCGCACTATTTTTTTTTCAAGTGTCGTTCAAGAGGTCGTTACAAGTTCGGCAGTGAAGATAAAACTTCTGTTTGTTACCTGAATATTTTACCCCCAGTTATTTTATTAGCCCCATGAGATAGCCTGTGACCCTGTTTCGACAGCGACTTATGTTACACACTGTCAGTCCTTTAGTAACTTTCCGTGTCGATTGTCAGCACTCCCTAGTGGAAACCGGATGTTTTACAGGAAAACAGGATTTCAGGGGGGCCTTAAAAGGTGGTCGGCAACACCCAAATGCCTTGTGTTGTCAGTTCCATTTGCGGCCACTTTTGGGGCTATGGCTCCCACAAAAACCCTGAGCCCATCAGGCTCTCAGTGGTCAATTTCGATCTGCACTCGGCTGATTTATCGCGTTCCATCGAGGACCAGAAAATCACACAGGCATTTTGGCAATTTCTCACCTCCCATGACGCTGCCTCGAATCGGAAATGATGGGGTTGGCTACAAATCGACAAATATCTACAGTTGACAGGTCCCATATACTTCAGAAGGTCTGCTAGTGACGCTTGTAAGAACATGTCTTGGAAGCAGAAGAGCTTCTGGTTTTGAAGTCTACTTCGTTCTACTTAGTGCTTAAGGCTAATTAGCCAGTGGCTTAGATTAGTTAATACGGATATCTATACTTACGTAGTTGCTTAAGCCTGAGAGTGGAACCCCATTTGCCTTTAGGAGGATATCTCCTGATTGGAGTCTGGAAGTTTGCCACGCTGGTTGATGTGGGAAGATCTTCTTGATCCGGATCAGTCCGGGCCATGGCTCCTTGGTCTCACAGCCTCCACACACACTCAGGCCTAGACCATGCGACCCTTTGCTCACCAGGACCTCAAATGTATTTTCTGCAACAATGCAACACAATTATTGTATGTTCCCTTATTGAACAGAATCCGCACTTATTGGAATACAATTTACATTATTCACATCCACTTACAAAATAACATTGTGATGTGACAAATTATTTTCCGACCGTCATTTCCGTTTTTCGAGGCAATAAAATCAACATGGCATGTCAGATCTGCCAGAAGGAAGGAAAAACCCTGCTAAAAGCAGATAGAATAACCTTCAAGCTTTACAGTGCACTCTGCGATTTTGGGTCCATGCATGACCAAAAAATTGACTTTTTTTTTTTGCTACTCGAAACGAGATGTAAATCTTTTCATTGCGTCCGAATCCCAAAGGGACGGGAAGGAAAATCAATCTAAATCAGACGCAACAAAAAAAACTACGAGAGANAGAGAGAGAGGGGGAGGGGGGGGGGGGCACAAGAAGCCCGGAATTGACTTGGACCTAGGACCGATTGCTTTTTCCCTACCGAAAATTGAAAACCATCGGGCTGGAAAACTCAAATTCGCTCGGACCTTCCTTGCATCAAAAAATATGACAAAAAAAAGCAAAATGGGAAGATTCTGAAGAAAATGACAAAAATGCAAGATTTTTTTAAAAAATCGAATTATGTGTTACGTACAGTTAACTCATCTAAATGCAAATTTCAATCATATAAAGGCAAAAATTACTCTTAAATTACACTCAAAATTATTCACCTGAAGTACATTTTTCTAAATATGTGAATTTGAAACGATCGGGTAACTTTATTTATTAATAATTTCCATAAATTGTAATTTAATATTTAGGCAGATTTACCTGAAATAAAATTTTCGTAAATATACAAGTTACATGTCTACTGCATTTCTACCATTTTGCTCAATACAGGGTGGTCCAAGTTCGTGGGTCGCTGCTTGATAACTACAGGCGATATTAGTTATCAAGAAGTGACCCACGAACATATCCACCATATAAATTCCTCCAAGTAATCCTTTAGTAACAATGTCAATATTGTTGAGAGTCATTTTTAGCCTATTGTGACATCAGTACTATTCTCATTCTGAATACATTGGGCTGTGCACATGTGGGACCCTTGACGTAACTAGCTTGTTTTGTACACAAACACTCTGTTTTGCAGGGGAAGGGTGCAAACAAATTAGTTAACAGAGTGAAAGTATTTAGAGCTCCCCAAGGGCGAAAGAGGAGCAGGACTTGGGGACAAGTGCCAAGGAAGTCATTTTTCTGCCAATCCATCCCCACCTCATTTCCTTGACACTGGTTTCCAAACATAGCACGAGCCTGAAACGTGTTCCTCCTGGGAAAATCTCATCACTCATCCGCAGACCCGACATCATCAATATGAATTATGCCCCACTTTCTACGCCAAGGGATGTTGTGTATGCAGGGTCGGGCCCCAAATTGCTTCCGACGTACTACATTTTTAAAGCAAATATTATGGCATAACTGATTCGTAGTACACATGAAGACAGATTGACAACAGCAAAAAAAGAACCAGAATTGCCTCTAGTAGTATACAAATGACTTCAAAATTAGGCTACTGGTCTTGACAATTATTTTTAAAATTTATGTGACCTGCTCCTAACCTAGCTTCCACCTCTCTGGCTTCAAGTTAATGAAGAGAGACCCAGTTGCTGTATGAAATTCCTGGACAAAAGCACGAACCTCCGGGTTCACATGCCTCGGTTCACCGCTCATTCACACACAAAACAGTTGGCGTAATTAAGTTGATGAGTTTTTAATAAGGCCACAACGTGCCGATACCTCCAGGCTATTCAAATGTTCACCAAAAAAAAGTTCCAACATAATTGCGGGTCCAAACACAATTTTCCACTGCAGGAAAATGTACCCGCAAAAAAAAATGTTATGAAAATATGCAAATAAAAACCGCCAGACTCGAAACAGAACAAAGTGTTTACGAAGCCATGAAAAATTAAATCTCATCCTTGACCCGAGATTACTCCGATTGTTGTTTTTCTGGCTGGCTTTTGTTTCTGTCAGTTTTACTAAAGCTGGGAAGAATTTCCTACGCCCGTTGAACATCAAAGAGAGAAACACACACAAAAAAATATATATCAAGACTGCGATTGATCCACTTCAAAAGCTAGATAAAAGCAGGCCACTAGCAATAACGGAACTAGTTTCTCGAAGGCCTTCGGGGAATCCCCACAATATTTATAGCCTGGCGCTAATGTAGCTCGTGCTATTAATAGTCCTTTTCAGTAGGACTCTTCTACCCGTCAACAATACGATTTCTAACATTTCACTGACACTCAGAAGCTCCTAAAAATTATTCGTGGTAAAGTACAGCTGGCAGCTGTGTATAACTGAAAATATTTAAATATATTTAAATATTTTCACACATGGCCGTCTCAACAAAAACCATTCGGCACATCATCGTACTAATAGAACATGAGGGACAAAAAAATCGTTTCGAAAGAGCCTACTTTTTTTGACAAGGAATCGATACCCATCAACAATCGTCTATAGAAAAATACCCTGGCGCCGATCGACGACCCACTTCAGATCAGATTACATACTACCTTCCTTGCTACCTTCGAATGTATCACATGAACAAAGAAAAAAAAATGGCCGCCCATTCCGATGATTTTAACGAACATCCTTGTAAATCTAACGCATCCGGAGAGATTGGGATATAAATTCAAAATATTTTAACTCCATTCGTAATGGGAGTCTGGGGTTTTCATACCTCGAAAACCTCTGAAAGGAGGATTTGCGGCGGAAGCCCTGGCTGTGTAGCTTAAAGCTCTGTTATAATTAATGGCGGCTCTGGGAGTGGTGGAAAAGCCGCGGTTTGTCCATGCAAACATGACTATGTGCGCATAGGCTGGCTTGGAATTTCAAGGGAAGCCTAGAATGAGCCACTTTGCGGTCGTCTGTTGTGACGCATGAGAAGGACTATCCCTCAGCGCCTACTGGGAATATTCCAGCACTACTCTTGGGGTCCAAGACAAAGAGAATGGCTGATTAGGAAAACTCATTAGGGTAATATGCATTATATTTGTGCGTGTGAGCGCGTGAGGAATTCTACAGGTCTAAGATAAAAGCAGGACTTATGAAAACTGTCTCCTTCTCCTGTGGGTAGCATGTTACAATGACGCCCTCTATATTACCTCCAGCAAGGTAAAAACAGTTTCTTAAATTGTAAAGAAAAATTAGTTAGATGTTTACATCTCTGGGCAGACATGGAAAAAATGACCTACATCCATACTCAAGTATAAAAACATAACTGACAACTGAATAGGGAAACTCTCCCTTAATTTTAAACAGTGCACAGCTAATTACGCTCGAAAGTGCGGCACCAAAATTTTTTAAAAAAACGCGTCATTAAAAAAATCACTCATTAACTTTTCCCTCTTAAATTCATCTAACATTCGCTTATTGTCCATGATTTAGACTTTCAAAGTGCAAAATGGTGTAAATTTCAAAATGGAGACATATTGATTAGATTGCCAATTCGAGCCTTGCAGGCGACTCAAAGTTCCGGCCTGGAACTATACGATAGCTTTTTTTTTCTCGTGCTCCCAATATCCACTGGGTGTGACGGAAAAAGAGTGGATGATGAGAAAATCAAGGATGGGNGGGGGGGGGGAACCTGATTCATTCCTGCAATTGAGGACTAATTAGGCGGCGGGGCTTGACTTGTAAGGAGGCGTGGATAATCCGATTTCGGATGATGGGTTTCGCACTGGAGTTACAGACTTTGCCCATACAAAAAAAAGTTCGTCTAGGTCACAAAAAAAGGGAAGCTCTCATTTTGGTGCAGGTGAACAGGACTTTGCGGTTTTTACAGGTATAGTCATTTATTTGAGCGACTAATTGATTATGTTCATTAGTCAGGATTTACTGTAGATTGGGGTTAATACTGGACTAAATTTATTGGATGTACTGTTATAACAGCACTGTACAATCATGATAAGTTTTCAGTCGTACATCCTACGAACGTTACACCACTTCTGGTCTTGTTCAATTTTGGACCCAAAATAGTGATTCGCCGTTTGAACAGTTTTATGGAGGAACTCGTAAACTTTACTGACATTATCAGATCCAGAGTGTGTGTGGTGGCTGTGAAGCGTGAGGGACTTTAAAAAATTGCGAAGTTGGACAGTACTTGGGATTGTCCGCAGACTCTCAAAGAGTTCCCCGAGAGAGCTGATGGAGCTGGACCAAATGAACAAATCCGAAGCGATCGTTGGGAACCTATACATTTTCTCACTGGGGCTTATCTGAGGATCTAGTGGCTGACCTCCGTGACCTGAAGACACCCGTTACTAGGATAGTCGATTGAACGAACACACGAGGATAGAGTCAATGGAGTAGGCCCTACTGTACTGTACAATACATCTAGATGATCCATTGCGTATATTCTCTGGGGTAAAACAGCCTCCTACAAGCCGGTTTTATCGAGGAAAATTTACAATCTGAATATGTTGTGAATAACCAAAGATTTTCTACTATAGTCACAGCTCACAAACTTATGAAGCAATCCAGCACTTATATAGTTCCTAACAATGGCGTCACGCGAAACTGATGTGTAGGTCAGGAATCATGGCAATTAGGTTATACTGACGTCAGAGGCGCCATGTGACTGTTCCCTCTTGGAAGTACCCGCCACTCCTTCACCATCAAAAAAGACTGCTGACTCAGGGTCTCCAGTTCAGTCCCCCCACTCTTCCGGACTCGGAATGCAAAAGCATACACAGTTGGGTACCCTTCAAGGCCTGTGCCAACAATTTCCGAGCCCCGAATTCCACCACTTTGTTTGCTAAAAGTTTCTCGGTTGTGGAGGCGGGAAAACCGCCTGGGGGACTTCCTCAAGTGGCGCCGACGTGTGGGAGCGTCGGCCAATTAATTTTCCAGTTCGGCTGCCCAACGAGTTAATCAAGGAAGGGGGGGAGGGGGGCCAAAACGGGGCAGATTAAAGAGATTTTGTAATGCTGGTTGGGCCTGCAGCGACGGTAAGACCGGAGGTGGTTCGTCGCCCTTTCGTTTCCTTGAATGAGTTCTTAACCCTAACGTGCCCTCAACTGCCTCCAACAATACACCTGGCGAAAAAAATTTGGCAAAAAAAAAAGAAAAGTCGGTGTGTGTAACCGTGACGAGGAACAGGCCACATTAAGTCAGGGAATGTTGGGTAACGTAGTACATTTCCGCTCAACCTCTCCAATGACAATACATACTGCTTTAAGAGTGAACAGCACCATTTCGAGAAGCATTTAGCCTGATTACCTCATTTCAATAAATACTGCAATACAGTCATGACCAATAAATTGAATGGAATCTACCTCTAATCCCTGAATAGCCATTTCAGCCTAATAAATATTTAGTTGTGACTCACAAATTTTGTATTCTGCACTTCACTCTGCCCTCACAGTGTATGTCACATTCAAACCATGCAGTAGCCTACTCGCAGAATTATTAGCCAAAATGTCTCTTCGTCGAACTGGTCGCATTTTTCATTCGAATTTTTGAAAGTCAGATTTCCATGTTTGCATAATACGATAAGAGACTACGCCTTCAGGTTAGTCCGGAAAAAAGTCATCAATTTTATGGTACAGTAAAAAATGCTCCGTCCAACTATACATTATTTTGGATCTACACTAAATCCCCAGTCATCTTTCCCAGCTGAACTCAATAAATATTGCTCTCAAAACTCACAAGTTGAACAAAACTGGTGGATTATTTCGATAGCCCCCATCCATGCATATTCCCCCACACTGATTTGAATGCATTCCTCATTGTAACAACTCGACCAGGAAAAACAAGCAGGGTGGCATATGAAGGCCAATATTTTGACAGCCCGAATGTTTTGCCTCGCACAGCTGTTTCAATATCCCCTGTGCTATGATATCGTGGTACACTGGATAGTTCCCTCAGTTCAACAAGTTGAAAGATAAGCAAAAACCATTGTGGTGACGACTTGTTGTGGACATTACCTTTGGCAATGAACGGGTAGTTGATTCTCCCTCCTGAGAACTCCCTTTTGGTACTATCTGCCTCTTCATCCTCAGCATCCAACTGCTGCATCATCATCATCACAGTCATCACCGCCTTGTCTTCGCAACCCCTACTGGCCGGATGGAACCCTGGAGTACCCGGAGCAGTCCTGGAACCTTCCCAGGAGATGTCGTGGTCCACCGACCTCTCAGAGATGTAGTATCCATCCTCGTCGTACTGTCTCATAAACGGACACGTATCGCTGTGCACCAAATCACCGCTGCTCCTAGGCAACGACTGGTGGTACGGATGCTGCGGTTGATGCCTATGAATCTCACACCCATTCTGGTACATCTGATTCTTCCTGTTCCGATTCACCACCAGGTCCTCGTGCGAGTACTGGTACGCGTTCTTCTTACCCACGGCCCACAGGTTGTTCGGTACCGACCCGCCCAGCTTAAACCTGTCGACTAGTTCTCCCTTCTTGACTGTGTACAGGTTGCCAGACGACCGGCTCCGTGCTTTTAGGCCCTTCGATGACCTGGCACCCATGCTGCCTGATGTTTCTTCCAAGATGGCAGGTTCTTTTAGGACATCGAGACGCCGGTTATTTTTACGGGCTCGGTTGGCTCGGGTCCTCAACGAGACCGGGGGTTCATCGTCGGAGCTGCTCGATTGGCCTCTTTCACCTGGGGAGGATAATAATGAAGTCATTAGTAGGCGATAGAAATGGGTCGACGCTGGGTCGACGGCATCTATTTTTAAACATGAGTGTTCAGAACTGCGTAGATATGTTCACACAATATAGATTAATTTGCAAGTACGTCAGATCCAGTTTGCAACGCTATTCGACGTCATCGAATGATGATCAAAGGATGTTAAGTAATAGAAACTAGTCCTACCTGCAACTATCAGACCAAGGCCACTTAACAACATTTTCAGAGGATGCGAAACTACAGACTGAACTCTGCAAACTGCCGCAATCGTTTCTGGCTCTTGTGATTTGAATTGTTGCCAATTTACAGCGCTTGGGGAAAACCTATTCTTCATGGTTGGCCCCATTAAGCCCCCAAACTTTTCGACGAAAAAATACCAGACCGCATAGTCCGTTGTAAACACATGTGTAGTCAGTGATCTTCTTGAATCAGCTGGCGTTATTTTTGTGGTCACGGCCACTAGCCAAGGCCGCCATTAAAAAGTCCTATTAGTCGCGTCCGCCATATTTTTTTTGCAACGCTCCGAGTGCTGGTTAAATTTAACTTACCAGAGGCAACATGTGTTCATGCTGGCCAAAATGCATGTCGGCCATAACGTCAGAATGCACGCAGATGTGGCAAAAATATGTAAATGTAATAGACATGCAGATACTTGTGCTTCTTGGGAATATATGCAGATGACCCATTTTTTTTGCTAGGAAATTGTGCAAAAATCGGCCATATTGTGGGGTTCGTGTATAATGGCACATATGGTTGCATTGTAAATGAAACCAATTAATTAACTGCCAATTATGCGCATTTGCCTAATTATCAGGTACTGACAAAAACATCGCAAAATAATGACCCTACTAATTTATTAACAATGGCGCATGAAAGCCTCTGTAAAACCAATATAATTAACTAGTTATTTCAAATGCAGACGACGCAATACTTTGGATGCCTTTTGTTCTAATCCTGACAAATGAAACGTGTTAAGAAATATTCTTTAATCCGGATTTACACCGAAGTTTTCCCTCAACTTCTACACAACTTCTTCCAATATCCAAAGTCGCAGCAACGTCGCAGCTAATTATTTATCAAGTTCCGGGCTTCTCTTCAAAGGGATTCCAACAAAAAGCTTCCTTTCTGAAATAAATGTGCCCAATTGCATGCCATTCTCTCGTGCTTCACAGAAACACCGCAATCATCAATCACCAGAACAATGCGTACTTCACTGTTTAGGTCCGAAGTGTTACAAAATAGCAACAGGAATGCACGAAGCGAGAGAAAACTATTGCATTTACTGGCTTGACCACTGGTCAAATATTGCACTGACTGTACACAAATGTTGAGAATTATTAATATATGTATCCATTTCCTGATTATTATTTTTATTAAAAATTCGAATATTATGCAAGGCACGTGAAGGCCACTTTTATCACCAAACTCAATGCCAAAATTGACAACCCGATATGATTCAGCTTAATTTCACGCATAGTTTCCAACACTAATTTTAAATCCAACTGATTAAATCACAATAGAGAACAAAGTACATGAGCACCATTTCGATTTAAAAGGTCAGAATCTCCGCCCTAGTTTTTTTTTGCAAAAAAAAAAAATCTTTGTTCCATTGTTATCCATACTCACGAAAATCGTTACATCCCTGTTGGCTCAATGTAACTCCGCACTAGCCTACATTTTCGGCAGTAAAAACTAAAAGTAATCAATTTTTGCTAGCACTTACATTCCATTCCCCTCGTAACACCCTGCACTCTCCTTGCACACATGTTGGTACAGACAACTAGTCACACGTACCGCTGTGCATCGCGCTCGACGAAGTAGTAACACACGCCGAAAAAATTTCACTTCACTTTCACCCACCCATCTTTCTCCTTTTTGACTTCATAGGGGAAAATTGTTGATGCTCTCGAAAGATTAGAAGCTATGTGCTATATTCTTGTTGACTTTTCCGGAGGAAGTTACACTTGGGCGTAGCAAAATGGGCATATCCTTGGCTGCGGATTTTTCTGACAGGTCAGCAAGAGTTGAGTAGAAAAGTGAAGGAAAAGTGATGTCAAAGCCAGTTTTTTTTTCTTCGTCCTTTTTGAGGGAACTAGAGTACTCCATCAAAGTCGGATCACGTACGTCCCTTCAGTGTCGACTCGGGAACCTCTTTTCGACATTCTCATAATCGCATCATCAGCTCTTATTACCAGGTAATCGGGGGTTGGCCCCCAACAGCATTGCATATACACGGTGTTTGGCCACCGTGACGGAATCTCGTCCGTGTACGTTAGATATACGTGTATACCAGCATATAAGTTAAAATAATTTTGTAAAACAGCTTAAATTTTTTTTTTAAATCACGAGTGATCAACTGAAAATATTTCAGATCACACACCCTTATGTATAGCAATACATGACTGATCGCTTATCTGAATAATCAGCCCGTACAATGCACAAGGCTGTGTAGCATGTGACGTATGTTACTAACAATACGTGGAGTCCTAATTATTTACGTTCTAGTTGTTATCAATGCAAATATGTCACAATAAGATCATTGACGCATACAAATTGCTCGCTAACAGCGTTTCAGTAAGGTTGTCAAACACGCAGTTTTGGAATATTCTCCCAGAATATTTACATGCCGTAACCGATATTATTTCAGATCAAAGGCGCATTTCACACTAGGTGAAACCGCAAATCCCAGCAGCGATTTTTTTTTAACCACATCCCATAGAATTAATTCTAACGCGAGCTCTTTATTCAGGGTCCCTCCGCTGTGCTATGATTGACATCTGCATAGGCATACTATCAAACAAAAGGCTGGAATGGAAATTAAATTCCTACGTCCGTTATGGAAACAAAACCATGTTGTGGGAAAGTCTCACTAGAATTTTTAACATCGGAATGCAACGAAAATTTGCAAATTTTTAAACGTTTATTTCCCAGAGTTTTTGCACGTGCCATTTGCGCCAAATATTTCTGCATAAACTTGCATTATTTTTCACTGTAAACTTGCTGAAAATATTTAGGCTATTTAAAATTGCCAAAAAAAAATTGACCGTTCATACTCTTGTACTGGCGTTAACCATCCTCATAAAAGCCTTCGCCCCGCTTCGCCCCCTCTCTCAAAAAAAATTATTCCTATCCAATATCAAATTTCCCAACTCCTCCTCCCAAATAATCGAATCACCTCAAATATGGCCCACTCTTCGAAAGCCCCCGCAAGGCTGTACCAAGCATACGAAATGAAGAGCAGCTCTTGATCATTACTAGCCCCCTTACGACCCCATGGCATAACCCCCTTTGTCCTTTTCCCGCCCCCCCCCCCTCAAATCCTGCGTCATAGCTCCAGATGCAGTATCTCCCGGAATATTTCTTTTCCTCTATTTTTTCCGGTGTTCTCTAAGGGTTACTAGAGAGAGAGAGAGAGAGTTCAGGTTTTTCTATACATAAACCTCACATTTCACTGCCAACCATTTTCGCTGGGAACATCCTTCAAGACGGAAAATCCGGAGGAAAAATATTCATGGGTTGTGAAAGAAGGTTCCATAGCCTTGATTGTAGACTTCTGGTTGGTTAGTGTTTGAATCAATATGTATAACATAGGTTTGCGTGCAGACGCTTTAATTGAACCCAAGATCATATCAGAATAAGCCAGGTGAAACATATGAGTAATCGAAGACGTAGAATCACACAAGTTCGCACTTTAATATGGATGCATATTTCGTATGTGTAAATAAAATTTTTGCGAGTAATCGAGTGAGGCTTTAGTGCGGGAGCTGGTGGTGCAAACATCATTAAAATCGATGCTCGGGAACCGAGATTACGCAACGATAATCACCCGATGGTGCTACACCGTAAAATCGTACTGAAGCTGCTCGAGATTGGGTCATCAAAACCACGTGGACTGAAAATGAATTCGGTGGCTCCAATATCTTAATTATACAAAATGACTGAACAAATTAACGTCTTTGCCTCTGTCATTATACATCAACTTGGTCTAATTTTACACTCTGAGAGTCGTGTTTGTAATCTCATGTAATTACACATTTTGAACAAACAACACGCCTTCGACTTCCCGCTTCCAAAAAAAACGCAAAATTCGATTACAATCACGTAATCAAGCCGCGCATTTCAAGCTTAATGCCATCCAATTATTTCCATCAGTAAATATCTCCCAGTCCTATTTGCAATCTTAGTGTTTCAATAGGGGGGGGGGGGGGGTTCGCTTTCTGCTCTTCCCTTCCATTGCTCCAAAAAGGAAACACGATCCTCCCTATTCCACGACGCAGTCTTTTGCGGAACGCGGCTAATGACTTCGTTAATGCAAGAACTTTGAAGCCGTTACAACAAACCCCCTCGCTGTATACCCCTGAAATAAATTCGGCCAAAGAGCCAATTCCGGTGTTCTGTGAGGAAAGGAGGGGAAAATGCCAGTCGCCATTCTCTGATCGGTTCAAATTGCTTACAATCCAGCCGTTTGCATTCAAGTGCCCTCTAAAAACGTGGGGGGGCTTCCAGTTTGCAAATTTTACATGGCATATTCCAAACTGGGGAGGATAGTGAAAATAAAAGAAACATAGGCGACATTTTCTATCAGAAGCGGAGGAAGCCATCATTTTGGAATGCAAATACTAGCCGAATGGGTCATATGACTGTGTAAAATTTTGCAATCCCACGGAATGGAAGAAATAAACGTTGGCTGAGGGAATATTTGCCATTTTGAACCAGGATGTGCATGTGTGCAGCTAGGCCGTTTCACGACTCTACAAAATGCAGCTGTGACGCTCCTCACTAGATGGCATGCCATCTAGTGAGGAGCGTCACAGCTCATTTAAAAAAATTCAAAATAATTCATGGCAGGCAGGAAAATTGATGTCACCCTATACATCAACTGTGTGGTTACAACAAATTCCTAAACCAAAGAGCAACACTACTACCTCGTATTCAATTGTGTTGTAATGGAACGAAAGCAGCTGAAGACACCAGAAACCACTCCCATGGCATACCCCTCCTTCTCTTAAAATATTTTGGGCGCAACATCCCTTCTATGACCATACAAAAAACAAACAACCGCTTCCGGTTAGGAAGCCGCGGCTGCTGGGAAGGCCCCGGAATTTTCTCCGGAACAGGCCATAAATTCAAGCTGGAAGGAAGTCTTAAGAAAAGAAGAAGAAGAAAAAAAAGTTGGAAGCTTCTTCCTTTACAGTAAACTCAGAAATATTACTGCAGGCATTAATTATTTTGGAAGCCTGACCCGATATGCCACAGCTAAAGTGGGTCTCGAGGATTATGCAACTCGAGGCAGCCTTCTTCTAATATCGAGGTCGAAGAAGCAAAGAGGCAGGCCTGAAGGGCAAACACCTCGTTTCTTCTTCTCCAACCCGGAATTGAGCCAAGTAGGATTTATGAGTGTGCATTCCCGCCATATCTTTTTTTTTTTTTTTTAAGTGTGTGTGTGCCTCCTTTGCCAGTATGGGTTTCCGGGTCAACGATGACGTCACTTGACCAGGTGACGCGGCCAGGCTAAACTGGAATCTTACGGTCAACGTTGATTCACGCCTTATTTCGGATTGACTCGCTCGACTGGTTGACATTGTGGATGTGTGAGTGGCCTCAATAAGAATATGTTGCGTCATTGTAATGACTTGTACCTTTGGATGTGAATAGTCATTCACAAAGTTGACGTGAGTCGACAAGGTGTGTATGCAATTTGCACTATGATTCAACCAAGTTACAGTGCTCATTGAAAAATAATAATCACAAGGAGTGGCCTAAACAAAATGAAAAACATCCACACCTATATGCAGGCTTATTTTTAATTACAGTATTTAAGTACTTCATTAACTGTATGGGAGAAAATGTTTTTGTCAAAACAACCGCAATAAATTCCACTCAAATCTTGATTATTGTAATCGCTGGCTCTGTTGAAAATGAATAAACACTCGTTGTAGGAACCAATTTAACAGCACTTTACTGATGGAATTAGGCCTATAATCAATTAATGGCGATAATTACGGTTAATTCTCTTTTACAGTGTTATTCTCACGCAATCAACACGTTTCGAGCCCCTATCCTACAATAAATTAGCACTTTAATCATGTGGATGCTCGATCAATGAAGTTCCTCTAAATTTGCGCACGTTTAGAACCGTTTAATCAATATCGTATATATGCACACTATTTTAAGCTAATGTAAACCAATCCTCAAAATGTACTGTAGAATTAATTTTTCTACATTTTCACTTCAATTGCTGTAATATTTGTCTATTTTAATACTGGCACACAGTTTGACTGTATTGAGGATTTTTTAAAAAACTACTGTCAAATTAAGATATGTGAGCAACCGCTGTCAAATTAAGATATGTGGGCATAAATGTACTTTACCAGTGTTATGCTGATTAGACACACCTTCTGCTGATTGGTTTCACAGGCTTATCCACACATGACTTGAGCCCACTCCATCCTACAGTAGTAACAGTTCCCGCTTAATTGAATAGCCTAAAGGTCCAGTTACAGACTCCACTAACCCACTAAAAATCTACCCAGCTTATCACTAGACAAAACCGTTTAGTTCAACCTATTCACTCATTGAATCATCATCCAATGACTGACACAAACGCACACATCGGTGCGTGTTAGTGCCACCAAACTGAGCAGTCCAAAAAACGCAACCAGATCAAAAGCAACCAACTGGCCATTCTCAAGACCCAGTTTCACCAAACATCCACCCGAAATAAAAGGAACCCCCCCAAAAAAACAGCTACTACTATGTAACCCATCTCCATATCAAACCCACCCCTTCCCTCCCAAAAAATTTCTTTGATCAAAAAGAAGGGTGGGTCCAAAGATCTTGTGGGGACCCGTATTTTGGGTAGGGAGGCTGTCACATTACAAAAGATCTGTCAGTCTCAATTTCCACGCTGCCCCTAACGTGTCTGAGGTTTTTCCCATAACCGCCTTCTTAACCTCTGACTCAGAAAATGTCCGGTAGAAAATTTTCGCGAAAAGGGGACAGGTGTGAGGGGTTCTTTCGAGGCAGATGGTAAAATCCTGAGAGAAAAGGAAAGAGCATAAGGTATGACGAGAATGGGGGAGACCAGTTCTCAAAACCGGAAACTGGTAGACAACAATAGACCCTTCTTTTTCTTTTCTTCAGTATACTCCGGTACCTACTAAAAATCTGGAGGGGCCTCCGGGAATGTGAATTCTTCAAAAGGAGAGCAAATATCTTCAGGTTATTTTCACATCCGTTCTCCAAGATGAACCGCTTTTTTTTTCGTTCCGGATTTTCGGAGAAGGACAAATATTACTTCCAACTGCCATCGGGCATACAAATATTCGACAGGCTACAGTTGTTTGCCGCAGTTTTCATTTGTACAGAACAGAAAAATGTTCACTCACAATCAGTCAACAATGTACGCTCCCATTACTTTAAAAAAAAAAATGATGGGTATCAAATATTACCGGTTCTAGCTACCAGGTTACACCCTAAGTAGGCAATTTTGAGCCTCTCCCACGCATTCCGTAGGTATATCCACACCCATTCACGTCACTTCCAGGTAATAAACATTTCCACTGATACAGCATTCGAAGCACCACTAACTTGAAATTGAAAAAAAGTATGACCACGACTCCTAGAACTACCAACTAAATTACATAGTCCTAGCTCAGCTGTCCCCAGGTGTAATGTCGTTACAGCAAATTCACAGTCCATCTCTCTAAAAAAAACGTGCTCGTAAAGTAGATCTCCGAATAATTTCAATTTGCAGTCAAGCTAGCAATTATTTCTATTTCCCCATAGAGTCCAACCTATTTTTTGTTAGCGAGTGATCCCTATAGGCGTATGTCCCTAAAGGGATTAATCATGCTAAAAGGCGTAGAAGTGTGTAAACACAATTTTTTTTTATATTGAAGGGTCAAGCATGGGCTGCCATATTGAAGTAAGAGTGGCATCTGGTGGCTTTTCATTCCGCACTGTTAGATTTGAATCAAGAGGCATGTGGGGATGATTAATGAATGGATGGTGCTTGACCCCCAAGTGGCGTAAGCATCAGGTTTTAGCCGGAAAAACGGTCTCAATAATGTAGCTGAAGAGCAACCTTAGATCTATATCAAAATTTTTGACATTTTTAGGTGACAGCTGGATATACATTTGGGCGATTTATTGCGATCTGGCTGGTATATTGGTTCAGGCCCACTTTTTGGGTATATTCAGAACGAAACTGGCTTTAAAATTTCAGGTTTTATCAACAAATTATGTAACTGAATACACTTTTCCTTTATTGGACTTTTTACAGTGTATATAAAAACTGGGACGTCACCCTTAGCTTGCCTATTTTTTTCTTAGTAACGTCCTCTAGTAATAAACCTGCAAGTAGTAATCGCACAGGAGGGTAGTTTACAAGCTAGTTCAGCACACGGAAAGGTTTTCTAACACGCTATGGCCTTGACGCCGTTTCGAAATATCGCAAAACTTACACTGCAGTACATTCCACACACACAAAAAAAAACACTATTGCATATACTAAAAACTGATCAAGTGTGTACACCTTACCTGTCCGGTCCTACAAGTTGGTCATCCACCTGCCCAACTTTTGTCCACTAGAATATCGCACACCCACTTTTGCACTATTGCTACTATAGGGGGGGGGGGAGTTTGCTATTATAATAGTTTTTTATATACAAAGGTTTAAAACGAAAGGGTGAGAGGCAGCCAAGCGAGTAGGTTACCTGCCTGAAACTCACCTATCAAATGCGGGACTTCCTACCTGTGCCCCCCTTCTAACCTCCCCTACTCCCTCCTACTACCAACCACCCCACACGGTCTCCCCTCACAACCACTCTTACCTGGGAACTGAATTCGACGTTGCCACATTGAGTGCTTGATGGATGGGAAGTGGTTGGAAAGAGTGAGTTTTTTTTCCACTTTGGATTAGAGTGTTGTTTTTTTTAGAAATTGACAGGGGCTGTCATTTAGCCGAACTGGGTGACGTAAATGGTTCCGTACAAAATATCAGGGTGACATTTTGCTGTGGTGGTCATTTACTGGAGAGCGGGACCTTTGAAGAGCAGAATTTACATCGCCGTCGCCAATAATTATTAATGTTATATATAAGGAGAAGATTGTCGGTTTGTCCCACACTCCTTCCCCCGTTATCGCCCCCACCCCTCTACCGGCCCGCAAAATTATTAAATAAATATTACCACCAGAGTGGATTTGATCCACCGACCTTCGAATCACTAACCAGTTGGCCAAATATGAGAGAACAACGGTCATCCACATTGTCTAAGAACTTGTACATGATTCATACTATTTTTACTGATAGGCTGAGAAAATATGATAAGCGACGTAGGTCACAGTATGGTACAGTACATCCTGCAGTTAAGATAAGGTATAGAACCTATTTGTAAGCGCAAGATAAAACGCATTCCTAATGAAGCCAACCCTCGACTAAAACTTTTACCGCATTAGGAAGGCGTACCAATCGGCCAGCTCTTAGTTAAACTTTGAGGATTAATCCGGATTAATTCCAATTCCGTGCTCCTTTAATCCTCTCAGAGTACGGTCGAGGCACCCATGTAGCAGCCATACAGGATTCCCCATTGTTGCGGAATTCCCATCGAGGCACCGGGCTTCTCTCGGGGAAAGGGTTGCACAATAATGCAATCTAGCCTGCCAAAGATTACACCCAGAATGGATGTATAAATAAATAAACAGAAGGGAAAGGTTGGAACTATGCACACGTAAGGGTTCGCCTTGCTTTTGAATTAGACCACGAAGACAATGCGAAGGAAAACACTGTGGAGTACCGGTAGTTGTAATGGTGTGATTGCCAATTATGATAATAACGATAATTTTTTTCTTCCAATCGTTCCATTTTGTAATTGAAGTACAATGGAAGTTACGTTCATTTAATGTTTGGTGCTATGCTATGCCCGTGAAATAGAGCGGAATTATTGTTCGAGGTACCCACAGAACAACAAAGTAATAGTAAATCATTTCAGGCATTTCATTGTACTGTATGGTTACTTTCCAGGATGCGACTTTAACGCATATTACGCGATGATGAATAGCTAAAGCAGGTCTGAATTAAGTGAAGCGAGCAACATTTGACGCTGCAATTAATATTTGCCGCAAACAAAATATTTACCTATGGTTATGTTCGCGCTCTATGTACCAAATGAACCCCCATATTGGCAGCTTAATTTCAGAATTACATGGAGCCAATGTTATTACAAATTAATATGAAGCACGCCTTGCTACCGTTGTAAAAAATATTACATTGTTCGTGATAAAATACTGTACAGTTTGCTGCGTATGGACGCTGTCGATCTCATTAAATATCAGTGATAATATTCTAACGGCAAATGACATTTACGTCAATTAATAAACTACGGAATATTAACGACCGGAGATCATCATTAAATAATATCCAACCGACCGTTAATTTTAACGATCATCGACATGCTTTTTTAAAAAAATTTATATCGAGCCATTGTTTGCCAACCGTTTACGACATGTCGATGTCATAAACGTCAACAATAAAATATGTTATACTTCCTGGCGCCATTCCCAATTATTTCGAGCAAACCTTGCAAAATGAAATGCAAACACGCTTCCTTATCCTCATCCTTATTCGCGCTTCCCTGAACCTCTATACTGTCTTCACCTGTGGCCGTAATTACATGTCTAAAAATACACAGTCCAATAGACCATTACTGAAGGTGAATGTATTACAAGAGGTCACGCTATTGCGAGGTCAAAAATAAATGGCTGGGACACGCCATTATTGCATGTTCCCTATAAAGAAAACCCTAATCAATCAAGCTATTAGGCACCATCCTAGGGTAAGGAGGGGGTGGGAAGAATTACCTAAATTGGGGAGGAGGAAATCTTTGAAAGTGGAAGTATCAAAGTCGAGGCGGAGTTACTTGGATCGATCCATGTTCGGCAAAAGTGTCATCGTCTGATGAAATTGGCGATTTTTTTTTTTTTTGAAAGTTCCACTTGAGGAAATTCAGAGCTAGATGACGTCAGAAGTCTCAAGTTTGCTGGGAGAATCCGGGGATGGTTTTTTATCCGGAGCGTGTTTGAAATGCTGGAGTGAACCACTTGGAAAGAAGTTTTGACTAAATGTAGGAAACTGTGGGAGGCGAGAAATATTCTAACGGCAATCTACTTTTCCGGTTGGAATATTTGATTTCTGAAGATGTAAAGTTTCTGCAAAGTAGCTACAGGTTCTATATAAGCTCAAAGTCGAGTACAGAAATTGCATTTAAAAAAAAAGTAACCTTGGATGCATCAGACGCAGAGTATGATCTTTTCCTGTTACCCGAGTACCGTTCGTGGTACGTACTACAACCTTCAACCTGATTCGCAAATTATCAGGTTTTTCAAACCGGGTTCTATATCTGCTGAAGGCCACGTTCTACTTGGGATCGTTATCTGAAGGTGGAAAGTTCAATCTTAATTTAGTAGCAAATTACATTGCGTGAACAAGTGGTTACTTTCTTTCGCACAAGATATTGTAGGATACTATCGCAGCAATTCTATGCCTTGTACAGTATGTCTTGCTCGTTATTTTCATATTTTCCGAGCGTGTGCATATTGGCATCCAAGCAATGCTTAACCGACCAGCATATGGTATACACTGGTATTTCGCAATACCGCGTGCCTGGGATACGACGTACCCTTGATTACAGCAGCATGTTTCATCTGAAGCCGGCAATTCCTGCCAATTGTTTCCAAAAGATTGGTTATGAACAAGTACGAGGAATGTATATGAAAAATCAAAATCACATATCCTTAAAAAGTTACATGATAACTATTTCTTATATTAATATCTCCCTGGATGATACATGGCCTAATATCGGCTATACTTGACAAGCACAGCATGTGATTAAATCAATTTCGATTCGACTTCGGCATTATCATGGCGACTCTTCCTTTGTCCTTCTCCCGCCAAAATTGGCCCCAGTGACCCGCGCCAACTTCAAAAACCGACGACTCTCCAACCGCATCGATTTCCCATCAGTTCCCGCAATAAATGAAGCGAAAAACCGCCTTTCCCATGTTCGCACAGACGAAAGAACAAAAAAAAAGAGACCTGCAACCCACACATTTTAAGCCCTGGACTTTCTATCTCCTTTAGTTATTCCAAGAATTCCAGGAATTTTAACGCTCTATCTTCACACTAGAGGTGACTATAAATTTTCTATTTTTGGGTCCAGCAGGTTAGAGTCCAGGCTTTAGACCGGAGCTGAAGCCATCAATTTTCTATTGGATATATCCGGGCCGCGAGTTTTTGAATGTCACAATAACCGGCTTTGACGCAGGGTGGCGCTGGATATAAAAGGGTCTGTCATGGCGGTGATAAATCATGGGGGTAGACTGGTGAATCTAAGTTTTCAGCGGGTGTAATTACTGGGCTGCTAGGGGTAAGCTGAGCCCTGCAGGTTGCACCTACTATGTGCCTGTCGGCCCTTCTCTGTCAACATTAATTACTGGTTTTATCAGGGAGAATTTGCCACTACATTTTTCATTCTCATGGAGCTCCTCGAGATAATAATGACTCACATCAAGAGCCTATTATCGCTAAGATGATTCAAATACCTGATGATATCAACTGACAAGGCGTGTTAGGGATCGACTTTGAAGCTGATAGTATTGTTTTCAAGCCCTCTTGTTTTGTAACATTGTTGATATTGGAAGTCTTCCCTGTGATATTTGTTTTCAAAATAAAATAACTAGTTTTACTTGAAATAATTGCGTCAATTGGCAAATTTTGGCACCGTGTGTTTCAGAAATGAGGGACTATAGTGTAAGCAAGGAAATTTCTACACAGTATGAGCTGTACAAATAACAGTTCTTCAGGGACCGTAGATCATTTGCTAACAAGTTCAGCAATCAATTTTTAATAGCCTACTAGTCATTATTCCGGATGAATAACTGCACTATTCAAGGACACCTACTTAGATAATGAACCTCCTATCACATGGAGAGTGATACAATATCCAACCCTACTGGTCAGCATTGCAACGGTTTTTTTTCCTGATAAAATCAGCGGTTAAAAGTCGCGCTTGTGATCTTAGCGGGATAAAAATATGAAGTGTTTTTAATTGGTCAATGCGTCTATCCACCAACTGGCATATATCCGACACGTGCCCTACCGTATCAAAATATGATCAATAATTATAAAGTGCTTCATCTAATTATAATGCATGCTAGGGTTGAAAATAGCACCAGATGGTTTACTGCTGTCACATATGGAGAGTTTTGCATTCTGTTCCGCTCTGCCCTCTGTCACGGAAGTTAAGTGAAATATTGACATTTTCCGTTATATCCTGGTCATCATTTTAAAACATGGACTGCATTGTAATATAGTGCCCAGGGCAGAATGTGGATGTGCATATGAATAATAAAAATCGATGTATTTAGTGTTTTAATGAAAATATTATTATTGCAAAACTATATTTCCCTCTTTATATGAACCTCCCACATACGTTATCATCTTCGTTAACGAATGCTGAAATTACATATTCCCTCTCAAATGATATTACAACTGCATGATTAAAAAGCATCTACAAGCCTGTACGCCTCATACACGTAACCTCGTTACTTCCATATGAAGCTTCCATCATCAAAGCTCCATCTAAAAAAAACTCGCCAAAAACTCGCGCCAGAAATCGACCAACACCCGCTCATTTTCACTCCGATTATCCTCCCAAAAAACACCACCATCACCCTTCGAATCTGGTCTGACGTGCCCTCCAAAAGTCTTTATCCCCCCGATTTAACCTTGTTCGCGTCATCCATTGACAACCCACTAAAATAATCCCTCACCTGCCTGCACCCCCCATCCTCTTTCACTATAAAAGTGCTACTAAAGGCCTATTATCCCCAGACTGAAAATGCGGGGAACCCACGCCTGACTGATCATCAGCACCACCATTTGCCTGCAAAATGGCGTCATGAATGACACGCGTGTGGCGTCCCCTCTTTGCTTTGTCCACTGATCCTTTACACCCAGGGTGCGAAGGTGACATAAATGGTCATGGTGGAAGGGGAGTTAAATGAGAGATAAGAGGGGTAAGTAATAGGCACTTCTGGATTTTTTTAGGTGTAGTAGAGAGGATCAAAAATAGAAGCAGGAAGAGGATGGATGCGGATATGACTTTCCTGGTTATACAAATTGCCGGTAGTGCCGGTTACGTGCCAAATGAAACGTGTATCCATGTATGTTTGCTAGAATTCAAAACGAGGATCGCCCGAAATGTGCTGGGAATGGTGCAGTAGGTGTTACAGTATTTTTGTACAGTGCACACATACGTATATGCAAGGGTAATAAAGATACTGTAGGAAATGATACCCATATTTTATAAATGCCATGAGTGACGCATTATCAGGGATGAATATCGTCATGTGAACAGGGAGTTGAGCAAGGTGCACACGTCTTTGAAAAACTCACACATCATCCTGAAAGTTAGCTAACCGGATACACTTGCATCATGAATGACCTTCGTGTATATCAGTGGAGTTATTCGTTCGGATTGCACGAAATCTCATGTGAAGTAACGAGTCAACAAAAAATGTAGGCTTATTTTTAAATAGGAAACGTAGTTGTAGGAAACAAATGGCACACTGAATTTCAACTATTTTCCATTCCCTATCCTATATAGCAAAAAACTCAGATTTCTTCAGCATCCTGTAATGTAGAAATGAGCCAAGTGCAATAGTAATAAATTACAACAATCAGTGCAATCCTATGCATTTTTTGTTCATTCACCTACCTATTCTTTGATATTTACAATCTAACCAATGCTGAAGGTTAATCTCCACAATTTCACAAGGATTCCTCCACAATATACCTTGAGAAAATTTTCAAGCCCCCCCCCCCCCCCC
>KZ538773.1:0-23489 GCA_000934665.2 Catajapyx aquilonaris | reverse complement strand
GTGGATGCAGAAAGCGAGGTGAAGCATGCAATAATAATCCAACCTGGAGTGCATCTCCCCAATCCTCATTACCCTCACTCCAATACCTAAATTCCCACCTGGCCTCCGCCATTTTCTATCCCGCTGCCACCTAGCGTCCCTGCCTAGAATCAAGCATCCCTAGTAATTACCACGGCCTTAAATCCTGAGGGATCTGGCCATTAAAACAGGAGGAAAACCTAATTTCCACTCTCCTGTTTGAAAGCGGATTGAGTTCCACCTTACAAAACCACGCCTTTTCCGTGGCGACTTGTGCCGCAATTTCTCCTCGTAATCACACCATGGTGAGGGGTAGGTGTGGAGGAAAGGTCTAACACCGTGACAACTACTGACAAGGACCTACAGTTACGCAGAGTGTACTTAGGGTTAATGCTATTAGCTGCATCCAACGTTTCACATTTGAGCACCACTCGCTGCGACGATATACGAGGCAGTTTAATATAAATTACATCATTTCCGGTGACAGCTGTCGTCACGAGCGTCGATGACATTTCGATGAAGCGTGAAGGTCGTGACTAATTGCAATTAATTTGTTTAAAAAATATAAATAAATTGTGCAGTACCAGTATTTTAAATAATTCTAGTAGGATGTATTGTGATTATCAATAAATTTAATATTTTAGCTTACATTAAAAGATGTGATCATTGTCGTAGAATCAGAGCGTGACGAGAAGCCAATTAGCGCACCATATTCGTCAATAGCCTTCTCGCTCACGCTAAAAAGTCGCGAATTCGCTCGCAATAATGTGAACACAGGTGAATCACGCTCATTTTACACATATCCATAGTGTGGCGCTGACCTAACCCATCATTTCATTGGCCATGATGCAATTTGCATAACTTCATCAGCTTGTATCACAGTATTGTTTGTATTTGACATAACTCGAGACCTGGATGGCCCTATATCCGCTGAATTATGGATCATCCGCAAGATTAATTTTCTAGTCAGATAATAAATGCAGCAGTTTCAGAACCAAATTAGTCAGATAAAACCCAACTAAGTGCACTTATCTCACATTTAGAAACATGCACCGAAACTGGTTGACGTCGACACTAACCGCGTCGCGGCTACCAAAAAAAATTTGGCATATGAAACAAAAATGGTTGCACCGAGAGGGTTACCAGATGAAAAACCCATTTCATGCGCCCACAGACCGTTACTTACGTAAGCAGCACGACCATATCCTCCATTAAAGAGCGCACACTAGGGGGCGAAAAAAACTCTGCAAATTAATGGCTCTGATGGCACCGGATTATAGCCTAAATCCGACCAGACTTTCAGGGGCTGGATAAAATTTTTTTTCTTCAAAAATCCTAGAAATGATGGTTGGACTAATAAAAATTCAAGCTTGATGCGCGTATGCAAAATTACATTTTGGAATGATGAATGAAAATATTTATGTTGGATTATTGTTCCCAGGGAAATAAGCCGCGTCTTTAGGAGTTAGGACCATACGTTTGGTTAAGTGTCGTAATTCAGGTGGTAGGCAATTTGACGCGTTTTTTCGACCGCAAAAAAGACGCGTGTGAATTATAGGGCTGAGGACTGGCGTAATTAGACGTCGCTGGGTGAGAGATGAAAAGGGATCCAATTTATTACTTTTTTCCAAGGGTTTGCCTTTGGCTAATAGACTCAGTGTGGCTAGGAAGTTAAACATGATTCATATCGCTTTTTTATCGGATGGTTACACATTGGCGTTGCATTATGACTTAATTAAAAACCAGCAGTCCAAAGTCAAACTATGATAATCCAATTTTGAGAGGGGCGTTTGTTTATCGCAAAGTTGGTGAAATCCTTGCAAGGAACTGTAGGTAACAATGTGATGGATTATTAAATAAAACCGTCCACTTGGGTAAACTAGAGTCTGTAAATCTTGTTTCAGAGACCCCGTAGACGCCTACAGTATCAATATTAGAGTATATTTCATAGAACCTATATTTTCGCTGGTAAATATACGGACCGTGCTGAAGCTATGACGACACTACATCAATTCCACTTTTGATTTACATCGACTATATGAGACGGTATATTCACAGACGAAATGTTAATGAATGGGAATTCAAAACTCACTGCATAATCGCACAGAGGATTGAAAATTACTGTATGAAGAGTCGAAATCTCATTATTTCATGGCTTTACATCAAACCTATTTTCATTTCCAACGAGACGAAGTAGTTCATCATGTATATAGGCTTACAGGGTAGTGAACTCATCAAATCCCCTGTTCGCAGAACTTTTTAAATATTTTAAAAGGGAAACGACCAGGGAATTAGCAATCAGGAATCGCAATAACAATCAGGAATTAGCGCAGGTATTTGAACAATAACTTCTTCAGTGGACTTTGGCTGTGCACCATCCTGTAGAAGCCTACCTCACAACTACATCTCCAGCCAACACATAAAAACCACCTGTTTCTCCTCAAAACTTCCAGCTCCTAAAATTAGAAGCCCAAAATTACAAAAAGCCCGTCCAAACAAAAGTTTCGCCTCACTAAAACCCCAGGACTGACACAGCCCTTGCCAACTTAACCCCCATTTAATTTACCCAAACGACCGACGTAAATTACACTCTTTCCATCCACCCCAAAAAAACACATAATTACTTTAAAAAGCGTCCAATCCCGCATATATTAAAACACCTCCCAGAGCATCAAGTCAAGGAGGACCCAAATAGCACCAAAGTGTGCCATTTGGTGTGTCCAGCCAGACCCAAAATGGTGGCCATTACGAGTCAGCCTTTTTGTCTCCCTTGACCAAGACAACCCAGAGGGGGAAACCTCTTTCCAACACGCAACACTCATAAAACCCTGGCCATGTTCCACAGGGTTTTCTCCTCCAGCAACCTCTTTACTGGGGAGAGACCCAGAGAGAAAATAAATCTGGAGCTTCCAGACCAGCAAACACGAATGGAGAGAAGTTCAGGGGGGACGTGCTTCATTAGCGCAGAGTCTGCTTTTTTTTCAGTGAAAGAAGAGGAGAAAAGAACGAAGAAGCTATAGGCTAGGTGGACGAGGTAAAAGGAGGACACCCGACTGTGAGAATGTCCTTGCCAAATTGGCCACTACAGGGTTGAAAGCCATTCTTTTTTCCTTGGCAATTAGTGGTAAGTAGTGGCTTCCAATAGCTGTTTGAAAGAGTTTTAGCACACTGATTGTTACGGAGCTACAAAAAATTTTGAACTGACATATCCAGATTATTCAGAATTCTGCATAATTTTATTCACATTGTGCTTGTGAATAAAAATGTCAAAATTGGGTGCATAAAATGTCAATTTGTACACAATCAATGCCCTATAATACACACGTACTGTACATAAAAGTATTCATTCCACTGCATAAACATATACGTTATGTGCATCAGCTAATTTTCTGGCAATTTCCAGAAATCAAAAAGATGTTTGGAAAATATCATCATGACCTACTCATGATGTTATCCGCAGTTTGTAATGACAACAATGTAGATAATGAAATTACGTAATGACTAAGCACGGTTACGTGCCTATCCTGCTGATTAATTTTCAGCAGTCTCCTTCCGAGCATAATAATGATCCGGCTTTAAGATGCTATCAAAAGAGCAGGATTTCATTTTTATTCCACAGTAATAATTCCGAGTATGTTATAGAGAACTGTAATTTGCCTGAGAGCAGGATCAAGGTTATTAAAATCTGTGCACACAGGACGTGGAACTGCAATTCCACAGACATCTTCCTTTTCCTCCCACAATCTTTTTTCAGGCTCCAGGCCATAATTGACTTTCTATCTTCTTTAACTGTCGGGAAATGAGAAAGAGATAGCACAAAACTCAATAACCGCTCCAATTGCAGGTGGGAAGCACTCTAAGAATACGTGGTTGGAAGAAAAAAAATAGTAGAAGAAAACTTTTGAGCGAATCCTGCACGTTTTAAATCTATTCATTTATTGCACATGTTGCTCTGGTTTTCACGGGGAATAGTACCACACATATCACATGCAAATGAGACTTTTCATCAGCGAGGAATGGAATTAGCGGTTCGCGTTTCAAGACCCACAAAAGGCGATGCTTCACTCGAGGTGTAATTGCTCAATAAATGCGCTGAACCTTTTAAATGCGGTCGCTTATATACGAAAATATGATGATATGGAGCTTGTTTGCTATGCATGTTATCGTGGTTTCGGGAAAGGTGTTGCGGTGCTTTTTAATTAATTTAATTGTATGTTTGTGGGTTTCCAATTCCGTGTTTCGATCATCTGTGTTGCATTACTCTTTCCGAAAATTTTTATATGCGCCATTGAAATTAGGCATCAACAATGAAACCAATCATGCTGGAGAACGATGTTTCAAAAAAATAAAATCTATACAGAGGTACAGTACAATGGCCACAGTGCAGCAATCGAGGTTTCCGCAGTTGATTAATGAAAAGTGTTCGAACCTACTATAATATGAAAGTTGGTAATGGGAAAGTTTGCAGGCCATCAATCAAAACCAACATTTTCATACTAAAACCGTCCAGTCATAAGTTTAAACCCAATTTTGCTCTAAGAAACATCAATTTAAAATATCTGACAAACTCGCACCGACTAATTAACTTAAGCCACTTGCCCCTACCTCAACAAGGAACCTCGGTCCCTATTTTAAGAAACCTCGCACAAAAATTATTGCATGGTCTCTGCATTCCTTCATTCCAACTGAGAGGACACTGACTTCAACAACATACTGTACACGCTTTATCCAAACTATTTGAAAAATTATTATAAATAGGCTATACAATGCCAGGCAAACATTTAGTTCATGTAAACACATTATGCAAAATTTTACAAAATTAGTGTGATAAACCGTCCCAAGGTAAAACACCCTAACTTGAAAACTAGTAAGGGTGAAAGTCTCATGCACGCCCTGCACTAATCCCCCCCTGACTCAGAGGGGATTAGTGCAGGGCGTGCATGCGACTTTCATCCTTACTAGTTTTCAAGTTAGGGTGTTTTACCTTGGTACGGCAGTAATTACTGAGACAAGTATGTGTACACCAAGTATAAGTTTTCAGTAAATAATCAAATAAAGTGTACCATCATTTCGACGGCTCTTCCTCCTCTTTCGGACAACCTTCCTCTTCCTGGACTTCTTCCCACGATCCGGATTCACATTCTCCTTCCTCTCCTTCTCGGCTATGGTCTCCATCACCATCGTCTTAGGACGAGGCACTGACCTCCACGAAACACCCGTATTCACCGGACTTGTAGGCGAGTATATCCTGATATCCGGAGGAGGCTGCCGTACTTCCATCGTAGGACAGGTTTGGCTCCGGGCCACAACATGTCTGATGCTGCTGTCCGTCCCGGATTTCCTGGATTCGCTGAAACTTGCGGTGACCTTGACCACAGGGGCTGGTCCACGCCATTTTCCGGGCAGGGAAGCCGAGAAGGAGCATGGTCGGGTCAGGGATCCGGATGAAATGGAGGATCTGGAGGTGTCTTTCGATTTGTGCACGTTCACTTGGAAATGGTATCGCGTACCGGGAGGTTCCGGACTTCGCATTGTCGAACTGCTTCTGGCTCTCTTCTCGGCATTACTGCCCTACTTCTAGCTTCTGGCTTCTTTTTTGCTGGTGTGAGAACCCGTGCCAAAATAGTTTGCCAAAGTGTTGCCATGTTTCTAGGATTTGCGGAGATGCTTATCTGCGTTATGGTATGTAATGTGACACTCTGATGGAGACGGGTGGTTCCTCTTTCGACGGGAAAAGACCTCGTAATGATACATGTGGCGGGATGATTCCGCCAACTTCTGGACTCTGAAGATGTTATGGTGTGCTGCTCTGCACTGTACTATCTGGAAACTCTAAAATTGAATGTTGGGTACCTACTGTAGGCACGTGGACTTTAAATATACTGTATCAGGGTCCTTGGACCGAAAGTGGAAAAGTATACTGTATTGGCATTTCATTCCACAAATTTGCGCTGTCTATGCAATATTGTTGGAATAATTGCACGTGCAAGGTATACAGTATCTGCATAGTTTTGCTAGGTTGTGAATTCCATTCCTTGTGCGACAATTTCGAGAATTATAACCAGAACACGTCAGTCCTTTGATAGGTGCCAACATCTCCTTGATACGTTTTCAAAGGGCTTACAGTCACCCCTTGATCCTTTACTTTCAAAGCACTCGCTGTTTAAAGAAGACAGCTTAATGGGCAGGTACATATTGCATCAACGTCGACACATTGAAACCTGTCAGCCTCGTACCTTTAACAAATCTCCATTACTTTCAAAAATAAACATTTTTTTTTTTTTTGGGGGGGGGGGGGGGGGNTGGGTTCAAACAAGAATTTCTTGCGTTTAATAGTTCTAACACTGCAGGAACGAATTGTTTACACACACAATTTCAAAATATTTCACTGGCCAATGATGACAATCCTTCCAAAGAACCCCCGCCAGTCATGACCATAAATTCAAATTTGGGGCGAAATTGCACAGAAAACAGGCCTCTCCGCCCCCGCCCCATGTTCGCCCACTTTTACTCTCCATATTGATTTGGGTGACACAACGGGAAGAGAAGAGACGAGGGCTGGTGGTGGGGCTTGGGTTTGTGTGTCCCCTAGTCCCATTTGACTCCCAGGGCACGCCTTTCCTTTTGCTGCATCCCGAGTTCTAACCCCTACCAAAAACTTGGCAATAACGTTGGCAAAAGGCCCGGGTTTCTAGGGTGTGGGATTTTTTTTTTTCAAACCATTTTTTCTCGCTATACATTAACCCATTTAGGTACTGGACGTGGTCCAAAACGCGTTCCACCTGGACGTAACGTTTATTTACACACACGGAAAAATAGAGTTTGCAAATTTTGTTTATTGGCGAAAGGTCAAGATCAAGATGTGCAATTTTTAGAAGAGGTACTTGTTACGTGTTGTGTAATGCGGTTTATAGGATGGATATTAACATTTGTGGTGTTTCCTTCCCATATTTTCAGAACTGGGCTTAGCACTAAGCAACTTGATGAAGCAGAGTCGTAAGCACTGATGTTGGATCGCTTAATTAGCGTGCGGGTTACCCGAGAGAGTGAAAACTTGTGGGCTAACGCTGCCTAATTACACTATATGTGTGCCCCTATGAGTACTCAGCTGCAGGACTGTTAAAACAAAGGCAATGAATCAGGGTGTAATAAATGATATTTGCATACTGCAGAAATTACAGTAGACTAATATCAACTTGGTAATTAGCAGTGTCCCGCCATATTATTTTGCATACATTTTTAAAAAAAAGATATCCACTTATGAAAATGTGAACTCCTCTCACAGTGTGCTCCATTTGCAAGGGATTCCGCGACAGTCGTACAAAAAGGTTACGTGGTACACTTTAACGGCAGCAATTTTTCACTCTGCACATGAACAATGTCCTGTTCCTCCATGATGCATTTGCCAACATAAAATGACACTTCGTATTCTCTTCGGAGTGCAACCGACGGGATTAGGGTGAAGATTCGGGCCAAGATGGCTTCCAAAAGAACCCTAGGAACTCCGGGTGGTCCGACTCCAGATCCCTTCTTTTCATAGGAGACTTTTAGAAGGATTTTCCGGAGCACGAAAAAGGAGGTGTGAAATAGTCCCCCCTTTTTCTCCAAAGAGTGGACTTTTTCCCCCTTTTTTCGTGAGTCTCCTCACGTCCAAGACAATTGTGTACAGGTGGCGACGTCCTGATAACAGAGTTTTTGCATTCCCAATTGGCCTCTTCAAGTTCGCAGTTTTTTTTTCTGTCCTGTGCTCTGCATGAAACCAGGACACAATGTTGGGGTAACTTTAGACACATTCAGATAATTATTCCATTCCATTATTTACAATATAATTATTAGCTATTCCACTTGGTAACAATCGGGATAAAATGTGCTCAATTCACCCCAATTATAAAGTAGAAAAGTGCTTCATCATGCAATATTCAGACTTTACAGAACCGGCCGCAACTTATGGCACAACCTTCTCATTGTGTCAGGTCTGGAATCATTTTGCCAATAATTTCGCCAAAATGAGAATTATCGCCGTTGTAGCACCTGCGCTTAGGAAGGTTGCGCAGTGGCTCCCAACACCCCATCATCACTTTCGCCCTGCGCCATGCACTTAACCAAAGGATTGATTTTAATGGTTGGAAACAAAGCGGAGGAAACCTGAGACCAAAGGCTGCAATCGAATCGTCACATTCCGGGTAATTCGGACTGTTCCGGGATAGAGACGGAAATTAGGTCCGCAGAAGGCCCCTTCAAAAGCACTTCCTTAACCGTAAGATCCGGTTGACAAACGACTACGGAAATGAGGCAAAGATCCAAATGCTTCTATCTTCACCACTTTTAGCTCCATTATCAGCTCCTCCAATTTTTTTCCTTCACAAGTGGAACTCCCTTAAAGAAATTGTTTAAGAGCTCAAAAATTGTTTAAACTCATAAACATTTTAGTAACCCTTATGTGGGAACTTTACTGCGTCTCTAAAACTTATTTACGTCTCGAGTTTTACGACCTAACTGGAAACTTGGAGGCCCAATTACTTCAATTACCGTCCTAGAAACAAAGTTCTGGACAACCTATCGTGTGCTGCAAAAGTGTGTGGCCAGATTCTTCTCCTTTGAGATAGAACCTTACTTGTGTACTTTTTCAGCTAGATTTTTGGATACGAAAGAGATACGTTATCCCGGAATAGGGATGTCATATCCATGTGACGGGATAGGTTGTAAAAATAAGCTCAACCCTACCTGTCACACTCCAGCGAATCCACGTGCGTCTGTCAGACGACCGAAAAAGGATTACAAACGACTTATATAGACTTCCACAGTGTTCCATCAGGAAGTCTACTGAAGAAAATAAAGAATTTAGTGGAGTCGTTAATTTTAAGTGGTCTTATTTGATTGTCGTAATATATTCATGAAACACATGCAATTACTACAACCATATGACACTTACGCTGCTTTAAACAATTTAATGCCCTTATGAAGACGGACTGAATTATAACAAAGTCACAAAGAAATCCATTATATGGACAGAAACACGTTAAAATTCTCATTTGGGACCAAACCAAATTAGAATCGAGAATGAGAATGACAAGTTTCCGCTGTGGAAAAGGTTCGTTATAGAGTGGTAGTATTACTGCATATAATTTGAAGCTCTTTTAAGTTACAGTATGGGAGAAAATACGTGTCATCTTTTATTACTGAACCTGCAGAAGAAGTGAGCCGTATCCAAAATCAATTCCACAATATTACTAAACTTTTGGGGCGAAAGCCATAATTTCAGAACATTCCCTGAAAATAAAAGCCGCCAAAACTTTTTTTCTCTGCAAAAATGCAAATCTCAAGATTCTCTTAGAGGTGAAGGAAGACTGTATCACACTGTACTACAGAGCATGGTTTCAAAGCTTCAATTTACACAAAAATTGCACTCCATGTCTTGTGAATAATATCGAATATTCTCCACATATCATTCTTGTTAAATTATTTTATAACGCATTGTAACAAAATTTAATATTTCTATGCATTTAACATCTGTGATCATTTCCAAACAATGTACTCTGGTTGTATATGTGAATAAATAAATGCCCGGCCCAGAATGTAAACACCTAAGTACAGTGAGGTTTCGCCAACGTCCAACCACCAAAAAACTGTGCGATCAACAGTAAACATCCTATACATTAATTATATGAATGCACCCACCACAGCAAAAAGCCTATAAATCCCCCAGGGCTATAGTCACTCATCCTTTTTCCCAGTGGTGCACCTGTCAATTCGATTGGGATTTAATTTTCAAAATTGCCTAGCACATACATCACTCTTTTCTTGTGTGAAACGCCGTCCACACCCATTACGTTGATTACCAGCTACCACCATAATAAAGGGAGAGTAATTAATTTAATTAGACTATCTACTGTAGCAGTGTGGAAGGAAATTGATCACAGAATGTGTAAACTACTCCGGGGTATAGTCATTAAGCCAATAAAAGCTTGAGATGGTACAAACTTTGCATTTTATAATAATATGTAGATTGGTACAGCTTATTGCATTATTATTTTCGAAATAATTTATTTTCTTGGCCCACTTACTACTGCACCAGCCTGCCAGTGTCAAATATTACTGGAAACTGGGATGAAGTATCGATTCACTATAACTGCATCATGAAACAAGCATTGACCCCCATACTTTTCTCCCTGCAGCTGCACATCTCCTACAGGGACCTCAGAAGAAGACTGCAAAATAGCGCCGATAGACGCAGATGCGCGCTAAGCATCCCAAGCGTGCAGAAAGTGCCTTGATTTCAGCAAACAATCTCAGCTTTGTCTCTAGATATCTCTAGAGATAGACCTCCTGGAGGCGGATATCACCCTGGAGAGAGATTTACAGAGAAGAAAAGAATATGCCTTCCAGTGTGTGTTTGTATTTCCTTCTTCCATATATCCTAGAGTGATTATTATGCAACGACCCATGTTTTATCTGCGTATGACGTTAGTGTTTTTCCTTCTGCCTTCGTGGCCATCATGGCCTTTATCTTTTGGCCACCAGTGAGAGGGCCGATTATGGAGCGCGTAAATCTAACCTGGAGTGCGTCTTAATGGGATTCCTGTCAGGGCTGCCGGATGAAGAAGAAAACGCAGATGGCCTGACACATAAGACGTTGGGGTAGTCGGAAACCTAAGATGCTGCGTATACTTCGAGCTAATGGTCGGTTTCTATATGAAATGGGTGTGTATATTACATCAGTTTGTGCCTTTAATTCACTAAGCACTGTACACGTACTAGAATGCTATAACTCCTATCAAAATTTAACAGGGCGTGAAAGCTGGGCGTATTCAATTAAAGGACCAAAAGCAGGGGGCTTCTGAAAACGTAAAGCTTCAAAGCATTAAGAGATTCTAGCCGTATACAGTAAGCGTCATTATCAATGTACGCACATAGTACAATACCCCCCCCCCCATTGCAAAATAGGATTAACTTCGCGGCACATGCACCAAAAAAAACTCATGTTACATTCAAACGGTATCATAGCACGCATCAATTGACAAATCCGTTAATTATCATCCGCATGAAAACGTGCAATTAAAATTAATTTGCATCGCCTTGAGAATCCTTTTTGGAGGTGTTTTTTGAAAGGGGTTTTCTTGCGACTAATTCGGCGAAAAGTGTCTCGGCGTCGATCATGCGTTCAGAAAGGGCCACGAAAGAAAAAAAAGAAGTCCTTCAACCGCAGTAATAATCATCCGACCGCAAACTGCGGCAGCACATTAATTCATTTCTGAAAGGCCGACGAAGCGAATTTTGAAGGACCGGTACCTAACCCTTCAGTTCATTTGCATGCTGAAGTGATTTTTTTAAAGCATTCAAAACTGATATGTCCCTCAGACGCACATTTCATTGTGCCAAATGCGTTGTCGCTTTTACATATCAGGATTGTCAAACGCAATACCCCCCCGAACCAAAATTACGCTACGAATATGTATGATCGAAACTATATGAATGACCTGAATAGATGCAGCGGCTTACCCCGGTTGGACCGAATAATCCAGTTCACTACTAAATAGTGAACCTAGATTGCCGAAATAATCCAAATTCATATAGGCCCTATACACCAAGGCATGTTATTCCAAAGCATGACACGATTATCCCTTTAATTACTTATTCTCCCGATATTTACATCGGTTGTGTTTTATTTCATAATTGAATGTAAGGCTAGTTATTTTGACCCAGCCCAGTTAATCACGTTTAATGCCTGACAACATCAGCGATACTCATTACCCCGCGCCATTGATATCACTTCTAGCTGCAGGGGGTATGGAATAGTCCGGGGCTCTGTGGAACCGATAATATTGGCAAAGCTCTTTTTTGTTGTTACTACACTCTGTGTCATCGCGACACTGGCCGCCATTGACTGGTTATATACACGCCCTCCAGGCACGCCATCGTGTCTATTGCCTATATTATCCCTATTGTGCCACACAATTGCAATTAACTGGGCCCACCGGCAATTAATTTCGCGCGAGGTAAACGCTGTCATTGCCACGATACTTTGCGAGGTGGGGGCAGGTCGCCATGATGGAATTTCACAGCGAAGCGAGGGTGGCCAGGTGCATGAGACCTTTTCTCGCCATGCCTCGGCTTTTGCATGATGAATGAGGCCCCAGGAAAATGGTACGCGGAGGACCTCACCGCTCTTGATGTCAGGTCATAAATTTGCGGTGTAGTTTTAATTAGCTCCCAAGTCGGCGTAGATTTCGCAGTTCGTTCATTTTCAACTGCGAGACTGCGTTTTGGTCCAATCGAACCTGTCTTCAAGCTCTCAGTGTTGCTAAAAGAGAAGGCGTGGCCCCCTTTTATCTTCTAACAGTGTTAGAATAAAAGCACCACCTTAAAATTTTGAACAAAGTTTCGCAGGATATTAAAGGCAGTTCTAGCAGCTACTTTAGGGTTTGCCTTTCATGTGGACCAGGGTAATTATGAGGAAGGAAATGGGAGATGGGTATGAAAGGAGCCACCCTTTACAGTGAAATGTACTAAATATTTATATGCCATTAAATGTTAAGTTTAACTAAGAAAGCATGGCAGTGTCGTGCCACTAGCCACATTGTTGAGCCTCATAGGGAAAAGTGCATTGCCCCAAAGCTTGTCTGTTGTTGCAGGTTAAAAATAATGACCAAACTTAATCTCCCTTTTTTTGTACCGCTCTGTAATTTGGGCCCCTAAATTTTGCAGCTCGAATTGCGTGCGTCGAGTAAAGCCCTCGTAGTATACACAGACAAGCCCCAGTAATTCTTCCCCAGCAGGTATATCCATTGATTGCTCCTAAGTTGCAGCTCGGAAGCTGCTGTGCTAAAACTCCGCTTGAGAAGATTACAATCTCCGATATCCGGTGGCTTCTACTACACTATAGCAGCTTGGAATTTTGGCATTTCCTGGAATATTTTTTTTTTGCAATTAGAAAAAGGAACACGACGGAGATATATTGCAGCAGTGGGGCCTACATTCCCACTCCCAGCATACATTACTGAACAATCCAATAATGAACGTTGTAAATATTAATCAGTGCTCAAAAGCATAACAAGCCCAGTGTGTTTATCATGTACACAAAAGGATTCGCCATTAATTACCATACGAGTGAAGGTCAGATTTTCCCCTTTCCTACAAATGACTGAACGTTTGATCGATTGCGTAGACAATCAGCGCAATCAGGTGATTGCACGCCCCCTCCGTTTAACAAAAAGGACAAAGCGACAATTAGTCATCAATGTGACATCACCTGCACCCTCAGGGATTAAAAAAAACGCGCGACTAAATATTTGCACGGCCATCAGTTCCCGGGCATTATTTCGGTCTGGCTGTCCATTCGCTCACGGCAGGTTGGAGTAATCCATTCGCCGCAAATAGTTGTCCATCAACATGAGTATTGTCAGTCTATAAATGAATGCCCTTTGCATCTAGTTTTTCCCCCCAAATGGGACGCCCACAATGCGCACTGTACGATGTCTTATATGTACTCATGGTAATAAACACGTCAGTTGATATACTGTAATTCGACGCAACATTCACAAAATGAGGAAAAATCCAACTACCATATAAAATGTTATCTCCAAAGTGACCAACAGTACTGACCTTGTGGGACCTCGTTATCGACACGTCCTATCCCTGCGGCAGCTGGGCCTCATCTGGAGTGTCTCGTGCTGGATCCAGACACCCCCCTACCAAAATGCCGCTTCTGGACAAAAAAAGAGGAACTGTGGTAACCCCTGCATACAACTTCTGCTTCTGCGCAAAGTCCGCGCCAAAACGACGTTCCTCGTCAACTTCATTCTATCACGAACGACACAAAGGGTGACACAAATTGGATCAATGTCACAAATTTCGAAAAGGGGATTTATTTTTTTTGTCCTCCGTCTTTCTTTACTGTTGACTGAAAACAGCAAAATTGTTTTCGGCACTGGTAATGGAATTGGGATGATCCGATTTTGGTGAAAGTTGATCAACCCGTTTGCAATCTTATGAAAAGGCTATTGTTATGCACACTGGTTGTCCCGTAAGGAATTAAAGGTACAGTAATGAAAAGTGCTTTTTTATGTGGGAAATTGTCTCTAAAAGAAACATTTGCGTCACAACAAGAGCTGGATGTATTTCAAGAAAGCAAACAAAATTATCCCATATGTACAGTACATAATCTAATTGCAGATTTTTGCAAATCGTAATGTCAAAACAACATAGCAATGTTTAAAAAATCCATCACAATGTACGACAGTACGAGAATGTCCATAAGGAAAACATAACAAATAATGTAAATACTGTTTAAAATTTAAAGAACTTTTTTTTTAAATATACCCAGTTTTCAAAATTCCTCTGGGTTGATTTTATCAGCCTTTGAATCCTTCTCTGATTTATTCTCTTCAAAATTCTGCTTTGATCCCCCCAACTTTTTTTCTCCTTACGTAAGCTAACTTCATTAACAAAAATCTGGTTAAAAACTCCCTCGCTCTCATAAGAACGTAGTTTCCTCGCATTTTAATGAGCTGGCAAAATATTTTTTTTGCTGATTACAAAATTTACGCAGAGTTTTCACGGTCACCTTCAAAAGAGTGTAATCAGAACTTTTAAAAAAAGAAAAACGAGCAAGCTTGTTATACTCTTGTTTTTCCCGAACCTAATTAAGATTACATTCACCGAAAAGCGTATTATTTCCCAACGGTCCAAGCAGATAGGATAATCGTGCGGATTACGTCATTCGCAATGACATTAGCTATGACCACATGGCCCATCGAAAAATGGCCCGTGTCCCTTCCAATTTGAACTGTCACTATCAAGCTTCATTTTGTGCACAATATTTCGCTTAATATTCTACAACACCCCTCGGCACACACACAGTCATGCACTACATAGTCTACACGTGTGTATACTGCAAACCGGGCCAATATCAACACCCCCTCGGCTGCTGTCCCTCAGAGGGAGAGATATAATTATATTGTTCCCGCATTCCGAGTTGGCCCGCCTGGCACTCGTTTCCTAATCAACAATGATCAAATTCACTCGGACTCATGCAGAGGATATGCCCGCTGCTCATTGGCTACCAGGTCACTAAGCTGCCTCCTGGGTCAACAATACAAAACAATTGCGAAGGACAAAGGCTGAATAAATATCACTGGTGTATGCGCCTATGTTAAAATTTAATTTAGTTTACTTCAGTGTTAGAAGTGTCGCTAACATTGGCAAAATAAAAATGCAAAAGTCATAAAAACACAGGGTAACAACAAATGATAAAAGACATAGATTGAAAAAAATGGTTTAATGCAGTGAGGTTAGTGCAACATAAGGGGTGAAACAAAACAGTGCATGGTGTTACAAAAGTGCGTTATTGAAACAAAGTAACAAAACATTGAAACCAATGTAATAGCTATGGTAAAAAAACGGAAAAGGAAAGTGAATGGTTTATTAAACTTGACCATACTTGCTTGCGAAAAATAACATAATGCATGCAATATAACAGAGTCGTACCATTCAGCAAAAATTCATAATATGCAGGTCATCATCGTAAAAAAAAAAAAAAAAACACATCGAAAATGTACCAAAACAAAACAAAGTTTCTACTGCATATGAACAATAAGTGGTGGGTATCTTCACTCTTCCTAGTAATCTTTTGACACATTGCATTACAACAAATTAGCAATTAAAAGATACTGCAAACAACACAAACTTTATGAAGATATTGGATACCCCTCAAAAAGTGTGCATGCTCATTCAAAAGATGTAACTTATAACACCTTTCCTAATAATTACTCTCCAAGTGATAACAAAACCGGTTTTTGCAGGAATAATTTTTCCTACAAAATATTTCGTCACAATGGTATTAAGACACTGAATTTTTTTGATTTACGTGTGGCATCAGTTCTCAAATTATTTAGTTTCTTTTATGACTTACTGTATTGTAGATTACTTTTATTTTCAAAATATAACATTTGCAATCTGGTAAGTAATACATACAACAATCCAAACATCACTTGTTTTTCTGCAAAACTGTAATCCCATGAAAGCTTCCAGAATGTATAAATAATTCATCTATTTTATTCTGTTAGAATAATCTGACAGCTTGAGTAATTTTAAATGCCCCAAGGAGTGAGAAACAACATTATGCAGCTGGGTTTTTCAAATGCTGCTGTTATTCTATCATATTTTTTTCCTTCCAATATAATTTGATATATTTATATGGATACACTGTATTTTTATTGTACTTTTAAATTGCATGTACTAATTTTGTTTATTAACACACGAGCATCTCGGGTGAATTATTGCCAAAACTCGAGTTCTTGGGTGTTTTTAACAAATTAATTCTTAGTAAATCACAGCAACTGTATTTTTTGTCAAAATTGATTGTCTGTTTTTAAAATAGATCTTTCATAATTTGCACATATTTTCATAGTAAGCCTACATGTTGCTTTTCATTTACAGCAACTGCAGTAGGTACAGTAGAATCCCGATTATCCTACCTCTGATTATCCAACCATCCTGCTCCAGCAATAAATGTATATTTTTCAAATCAAATACTGTAATGTACTACACATTTGTTTCATATTGTCTTAGGTAAATTGTAAATACAGTACAGTAGAGTGTAGAGTACACCCATAATACACCATAATAGAGGGTGAGCCGTTTGGGTACGGATAATTTAAAATATGTATCATAATCAACACATAAGCCGTACCAAGTTGAAATTCTGTTAGTTTGACGAAGATAGGAGATTCATGCACTGTACTCAGTGCGCCTGAATTGGGCCTGCATCGTGACAGAAGAGGCTGGATGTGGCGTAACCAGCTGTACGGACCTTGTTTTTCTCTCTGAGGACATAATATGAGCAGGACCATACTTTGACATTCTTCTTGGTACCACAACTGGACAACAATGTCATTTGCCAGGAAGATGGGGCTCCGCCCCACTGGTCACTGGAAGTCAGGAACGTCAACAACACTTTCTATGACAATTGGTGTGATCATGGTGGCCCTAATCCTTGGCCTGCAAACTCCCTGGATCTCACTCCCCACGATTTATTTGTGTGTGGTTTGTGAAGACTTTCATCTACGGAAAATGACCTCAAAGCCTGGATGACCTGGAGGTGAAAATTTCTGCAGTGTTCGCACAAATCACGCCAGAAATGTTACAAAACACGTGGCAGGAATTGAGCACCTGATATCAATTCTACCGAGTACGCAAAGGGGGTCATGTGGAGACCTAGACAAACTCCCACTCATGAACGTAATCTCTGCCTAATTTGGATAAATTCTGTCTGTTACAACACACACCATAGCATTTTATAATTATCCCTACCCAAACAGATCACCCTGTATTGTACATGTTTTTCTAGGTTTTTTGTTGTTTCCTTAGAGTTTTCTTTGCTCCTCGGATTATCAGACCTTTTTTGTGTTCCGACCATGCCTCAAGTGATCGATAATCGGGGTTCTACTGTAGTAACATAATGGACTAATTATTTCAAATGCATATTTATTCCAAAATGTCACCATAATTGAAATCTTTATTATGTCATACTTTCTTTAAAAATCTTGCATTAATGCCACCTCACCCATTCCCAGTATCACAGGAAGGTGATCTAATTCGACATGTTTCCCATGCTCAATATTCAAAAGGTTGTGTCAGTGACTGACTGCTTCTTTCAGTAGTAAAGAAATACTGTACTCCCACTTATCTGCAGTTTCAATTATCCAAGGTTTACAAATAATAAATATATATGAAATGAAAATATTCAATTTCAGGATAAATCCAACAGTCTCTTTTTACAGTACAGAATTGCCTTAAATATTCTAAATTATGTAAATTGCTTTTATTCATGTCTTTATGCGTGTAGTTTTTATATTAAACTGCATCACACACATACTGTATGTATGAAAGTTTAAAATGTATTTGTGCAAGAGTTCCGTATTATGTGGAGTTTCAAGCTTCCATGAAGGTGCTTTGAACCTACGTATACCTTGCAGATGGAGAGGGAATACTGTATAATTAGGGATTAATTGGTGAATATTATAATGCTAGTTCTTCAAGCAATATTGAAGTAGCAAATAATAATCCTTTCTGAACGTTAAATGCAAAATAAGAAAACAAATTTTTGTACAGTACTAACTCGTATAATTAAATGCTTTTCAACTTTGTAAGAATTTCCTGTAATATAATTATACTGTCTAATTAAACAATATATTATTTTTCTTTCTGTAAATGTGATTGTTCCAGGACTTCACAATGTTTCAGCAAAACAAAGTAAAATCACCCTGTCCAGTAGGAAATATTGTTCCAAAAATGTATATAATACTATCTTAAAATAATTTCTGTAGAAATGCAGTCACACGAAAGTACCACTAATTACATATTAACTAACGAAGCTTGATTATCTAATTCGCATTTTGGTTACGCATAAATGTGTATCACTCGGGAGTCTGTCTTTGTCTTGCATAATATTTGTTGAGATCAACCAATGAGCAAAAGCCATCCAGTGAAAAGGATGACCACACAATGTGCTCATAGATGGATCCCAACTCCAACAACTCAATGTGTGAACACAGCTGAATACCTCATATTCTATGCTTAACTTTGGCAGTGTTACTACATTATCATGGCAAAGCAGTCTATCATTAATCATGTTAAAATTCTCTATTTCTATTACTAATTAATGTCAACAAGAAAAGCTAACACAAGCTGAACACAACAATCACTAGTAAAATAATGGTAACTCAGTTGGTTTTGGAGATCTATCTTTTGTATCACATCAACCTGATTGTCAATTTCAGATACATTTTGCAAATGTCATTTTTTGGTTTGATTGTCTCCCAACAGCCTAAACAATTAAACTGAATGTTTCTTCCGTAATGGCCATACCTTGCCCATTGAAATACGTCTGAGAGGAAAACTCATGCTCACCTTTCATTGAGTTTGTTTTGCATACTCTTTGCGAAACCAGGAGTTCCACTTCTGAAGAAGTATTCTGTAGAAATTGCAAAGCACTCATATAATTCATGTTTTCCAAGTTGTGCCCATTAACTCCAATTATGTAGTCACCTGGAATGTGACAGACAGTCATTATAATCATTGAATTCAATGTGGCTAAGGGTCACATTTTCATCAGTCATCTTTGATTTTTAGTGCTGCTTATGAGCAACAATCTTTATCAGTAATTTTTATGATACAATAATGTCAAATCAGTCTTACCAGGTTTGATCATCCCATTCTGTTGAGCTTGTCCACCATGGTTAATTCTGGTCACCTGCACCCGTCCATCTCTCCCTTCCTCCACCACCACTCCAAGCCCATCTTGTCCTTTGGTCAGCTTCACACTCACAATGACCTTTTCACCCTCCACCTCTGACATGTTTTCCCACCTCTCTGCAAGGGAGCTGCTCATGGTCTCGTCAAAGTCAACCTTCCAGGTCTGATCTTGGGAGTGAATGCTTGCATCTAAAATCATTAATACATGTGTGGTCAGAATTGATAAGACTCCTGTGAGACAATTTGTAAGGTCCCAATTACTCACCCAGCACATACGCACTAGGCCCCAGCAGATCCTCCAAGCTTCTTGCCCTCTGCCGTTGAATGGCACTTGGAGACACTTTGGTGCCCATCCGAATGCTGCCGGGATTGTTTTTGGGCTTAAGAATCCAGGCGCTGCTGCCCCCAACACATGTTTCGCATTGGCTGGCAACAGTGGCAGTGACCCCCATGGAAGGCTGCACTGGTAGATCATACTTGCATACAGGACAGTGTGGCTGGAGGGGCTTGAACTCAGACAGTTTCTCCTCTGACAAAAGGTTGGGTACAGATGGAAAATGGGTCAGTTTGCGGGCTGTGCGTACATTGGTGAGTGGTGGAAGGGTCTTGCAGCGTTGGACTTCCTTTCGTTTGGGATGCTGACTGACCAAGGAGAAGCCAAACTCTGGAATGTCATGGATTTGAAATTAATGTTACGTACGCAACTCCTCTCATTTACTGGAGAGATGTAAAATGAATGCCTTTATTTATCTGATCATTAACGAGTTTTGTATGCTCACGTCACGACTAAAGACTACAAAGAAAACATTGTGAATGTTGAAAAGTTTACTGTCCAGTTAGAAAGGAAAAAATGATAATAAACAAATGACTATAATGACTTTTTTTTAAAACAAGAATGCTGATTTGACTTGACAATTGAAAAGTAACATTTGTAAAAGATTTTTGATGTAGCAAATATACAGGCAAATATGACGTTTTTTCATAATATGCAGGCCCCTGCATTTATAATTTTCCCTCATTCATCAATTATTTCACCCCTGTCAGGCAACAAAAATTATGAATCGACAATTTACTGCATCAATATTCCAGCAATATGACTGTTACTTCCTCTGGGATTAGTTTTTTTGTAATCTGAACACTGATAGAGCAGATCATCTGGAAACTTACCTTGATTTATGTCTGTCAGTTTGACACCTAGTCTGAGCCTTAGGGAGAACTGGTGGTGTGATGAGGCCAGATTAAATATGTACTGAGACCTGCAAATAAAAAATGACAATGTTAAAAACACTAAAGAAGAATAATGATCACTAACAAACTTTTGAAATACCTGACAAAAATTAAATGTTGCCTGTCGGCATTCGTAGTCTCCTGTCAGATTATGTTGTTAATAAAATATTGTAATATTGTAATACACTATTGTACAGGCATGACAAATCTTATGCATGATCACTATTTAAAGCTCTATGAACCTCATTGGGTCATGTCACCATCAGATAATTTTACCTATTTAGTCACATTTTAAAAAGTACCTGCTTTTACAGTTACACAGTAGTTTTGCATTTAGAAAAAATCATTCACATACGGTATCACGCAATACATTGATCTTGTAAAAAACTTCAATAAATGACTCAAAAGCATTGTAATACTTATTTATCTACAAATGATAGAATGGTTATAATGGCATTTTGAATGTTACTTCAGGGAAATGTTGGACCCAGTAAATGACTACTGACATTAATTATCTGGAAGATACTGTCTTTGGGTTGACTACTAAAGTATTTTCCAGGAGGCTTAGTTCATATCGAAATACCCTGATGTGGGAAAACAGAAACCAGAAAACACGTTTTCATGCTGGACAAGCAAAAAAGTGCAACAGCTCTCAGATGAGAGGGTTGTTCCAAAAATAAATTTCCCCTTGCGATTATTTCCAAAAGTATTATACATATGGGGAAATTTTCACAGTCAGCGGTTAGACCACATAATTCTGCATGCCCCTCATGCACGCTGCGCATGTGCAGGAGTAAGCGAAAGAAAGCAACTTGTATGCCAAGCGTGCCCATTGCCCATAAGCGCTTGAGTTAAAGGACATGGATGAAAGATGAAGTGTGGGCAGTTATCGGCGAGTTTCACGTCATCCTCCAGACAACTGTGACCAGACAGTGACCCGTCGGTTGGCTTGAATAATGGCATCCACAAGTTCGACGTTCACCTTAGTCTTCGAGTCAACCACCTTTCACGGCGCTGCTCCTCTTCCACACTGTCACAGCCATCTGCTGCGGGTTACTGTGGATACAGTTGTCTGGACGATGACATGGATCTTGCAGATAATGCCCTCACTTCATCTTTTGTATACGTCCTTTGACTCAAGCTCTTATGAATTGGGCATGCTCGCCGCAAAAGTTGCTTTCTTCCGCTTGCTCCTACGCATGCATGGAGTACACAAGGGAGACCAAATTTGGCTCACACAGAGAATAAGGTCCTCTAACTGCTGGCGGTAAAAATTTCCCCATATGTACAATACTTTCAGAAATAATTACAACAGGAAACTTATTTGCGAAACAACCCTCGCATGAACTGAGATAAATACACTGACCAGAAGGAAGCGCTAATTGAAGTTCAAAGTCACAAGAGAACTCACATTCCACCGTGCATATAGAACTTATGCTTCTCCTTCTTAGTGGAAGTGATGCTGAGGCTGTTTTTGGTGTATGAGACCCTCTCAATCTCTGCCCAGGGGCATGCCTGTGTTACATCAGCAGCCCTGAAGCTCCCTTCCTTGAGCATGTACATCCCCTGGCTTCCTATGCCCAGCCATTGAACCTCCTTGTTCTTCCCAAACACCCTGTACAGGTGCACACCAAACAGGTCTGCTTTCTGCACTGTCTCAATAAAACGGGCCTCGGCCTGATGGGGTTTCAGTCCAGACAGCTTCTGGTGCAGGAGACAAAGGGTCCTCCTTGCTTGTACTTTTCCCAGTAGCTTCGATATGGATTCTGGGAGGTAGTGGTCCACAACAAAATATGGGGCCACCCCATGAACCTGAATGAATAAGCAAAAATTAAATTAACTCCGTAATTGCATTGTATTATAAAATCAGGAGTGCACCACTGCCAATGTTTTAATCATTAGAAATTGGCAGTGAACATTTGGCAGAAAATATCTGCGGAAGGTGTTCAACAACAGAATGTCTCCAAAAGCCACATAGTGTGTCATTCCTTCACAAGTGCCAATTGCACCACTGAACTGTAAAATTGACAATTTGCCGTCACCAATAATAATTATTGCTTTGGCACATGCCACTGATTAAGTAGGCCATCTCACCTGGGAGCAATAGTCTCCAAACTCAATCTGAAGTGCCAGTGAAGCTAAGGTAAGGTGGTTGCTAGACGACGTTCGAACTCTCCCTTCCAGTACGTCTCGTCGAAATTGCAGGTACAAGTAGTGCCTTGTCTTTGTGTTCCTGAAAAAAACTGGTCTCAGTGACAGGGCATTTCTACTTGCCAAAAAAAGCCACCGTATCAAGTGATTGATTTTCATACCTTATATACTTGAGTGACGGAAGGTAGAACTTTGTTCGGAAGTAAAGCAGGCAGGTAGCAGGAACAAATGTATTCACGCCAAAGACCTGGCCATTTTGCCATCCTGGAGGAGCCACCTTTTGTAGCTTCGTGTTGGGAAGAAGGTAGTAGAATTCGGCCTGCTGCAACAAACACAGACCAAACAGAAAGTTCTCCTCCATCTTCTCGTGTTGTATCACAGCCTGTAAAAATATTTTTAGAAGTCAACTACACATGACAGGAAATACCACACCATATTAATGGATAAAACTATCTCATAAAAACTTTCACTTTCAAACTGTATTACCCAACATATTGCAGCACATGGCAGTAATATTTGCGGTTAGCAGATTTAAAAAAAAGGACGTCTGACTCATACACATCTGTCACTTCGCTGATGCACCTACTCACAGAGCACTGCCTCACAAAACAATATCAGGTGCCCCCATGGAGTGTTTCCACAACTGTAGAAATTAATGCTCCTCAGCCAAAAAATGTTGAGGAACCTGGCTCCCAAGGGGGTAGTCACTTCGGAGAGCCGGTGTACACCCTCACTGGTGAGCCGAGGTGAGCCGCAAGAGAGCCGAGGAGAGCCGCAGAGAGCCGAGGAGAGCCGAAGAGAGCCGCAGAGAGCCGAAGAAAAACTACGTCATATTGACG